>JAMKCH010065603.1:0-23629 GCA_023653785.1 Ophioderma brevispina
CCATCTTAGGGGAGGGATGAGGGATTGGTTGCTGCTCAATTTACATGATGCTTAGTAGCTTACAGAAAATTCTACAAAAGCTGTGAAAACTTATTAAATTTCATTGCGTCGTGTGAGTAGTGTAAGAAGGTCAAAAGCGCAATAGGTCAGTGGTTTTGATATGGCTTCCCAAAAGACTTACAGTTGTGTGGGAAGCCTTCTCAAGAGCCACTGACTTATGTGTTATAACATTTACAGAATCTACCAGGGTTGAATGGGTTGAAACATTTAGTCACAGGTTTAGTTTAAATTAAGAATCTTTGAAGTGACATCGACTCGAAAGTAGCATTTTAATAGGCTACTCTGAATAGATATGTCAATAATAACGTCAATATGGCAAGACCCTTGAAACCGACCATTTGCTGAGACTTGGGTCACGTACAGCACGTAAACAAGCAAACTGTAGAGATGTAAAAATAGATCACCATATATTGGTCCTGCTAGAATTCATTTCATTCCTGCTATTTCTCAACCTAAATGGGTCTGATAACCAGTTCGATGAAAACACCTTTGTTGTTGAAATGGTCGTGAATGGACGTTTGTCGTAATGGGATCGCTTGACCTTGGAATTTTCTAATATCCTTTTGTGGGAGTCTGTTCGGATGTTATGATGCGTTGGTATCAATGAAAGTGCCCAGAAGTGAATGGGACAGATATAAGCTTGGGGAAATTAAAGATTTTTACTAAGCTTCAGTTCCGTGGTTATTTATTGTGCTTCCCAGTGCCAAGGCACTAGTTAAGATTTTGTTCCGTGCTGCAACATATCTACAAAACCAAGCCTTTCTTTTTGAAAAAAGTAACAATAATTTTTAAAATATGTACACGCCAATATTTCATTATATTTTGGCCTGTAATCCATGTACAGTTAGTTAAGGTAGGATCATCGGATAAAATGGTCTTACAAAAAAGACATTAAATAAAACCTCTAAATCAATTTAGTCCAATCTTGACTATGGTAAGGATTGAACTTTCCTCCACGTATTTGTGCAGTTTCAAGATTGCACAATTTGTTTTAGTGCTTTTATTTTTTGTGGGCCACCAGCATAGCTGGCAGGACCACTTTGCAATCCGTTGTGCGTGTGTATGTATGTGTGTGTGTATGTGTGTCTAAAATGTTAAGTTTTTTATGGAGCGGCCCACAGATTATATTCTTTGAATATAGTAAGCGCGAAAGCGAACCGCAAAATTCTAGTTTTCTTTACATTCAATAATTTTTCCCAGCCTAAATGGAAGGTGCTTTTAAGCTGAAACTCCAGGGATGTGCTTTTTTGATACACTGTATAGTACTTTACATGAATTTTGCTTACATATAAAACAAGCAAACCTGAGATTATTTATGGAGCAAGAGGAAACAGAGCTCCTGGGAAAGAATAGAAGCGGGGAAAGAATAGAAGCAGAGAAAGAGAGAAAAATGGAGATGATGGGGGAAAAAAGGGTAGTCGCGCAAGTTTTTTAAAACATGCCCAAAGTCATATGCTGAAAAACTGAAAGTTTGAGACAAAGTCTCGCACATCAAAGAAAATGTAAACATCTTTCATTTTGATTTTTTATCCCCACCATCACAAGAATTTGATTGATCTCAAAGATGATCATTTGCAGCTATAGCACGGAATTAAAAGCCCTGAAAAATGCTCTTAAACATCAAACGGAACATTGTTAACCTCCCATGGCATCAATTCTGCCTCCATGTTACGAAAAGTCTTGATTACCGAATTATATGTATAAATGGCATAAGAATTAACAACAAAGTGAACAATTGAAATCCAATGGTAATAAAGAAGTCGTAACCGTAACCCTTCTTCATATTCCTTTAGATGAAAATTCTCAGCAAATGTGTTGAGTCAACATTTTTACAACAATTTATGCTGGTTAGGAAGAAAAAAAGTAAATTTAAAAGCCAATAATCTTCAAACATCAAGAGAAGTTTTGTAACCACCGTCTTCCTCATATCTATTTCCCAAATGTGGAAATTGCCACCTGAGATGATCCGCATGAATGGAATCAAAGGAGTCCCCATTTCGGTGTCCTTGGTTACATTTAGATAAGACCTGCAAGAGAATTTGTATTCTATCTCAACATGAATGCTGGTTACGTTCCAACTATGTCTCGTTTGACACCTTCGGGGACGTCAGGTATGCTATAAAGAATTCATCCATCACATGCACCCCGACCTATTTCTGCCCGTTTTGTTTTCTCTGTTTTCCGTTTGACTATTAACACACCTTTTTGTTTTGCAGTCGTTATGCAGGTGGCTACTGAGTGTCCGTAAGAATTATACCCGGCCATTCATCTATCATAACTGGAGCATGCTTTGCAATGTCGCCCAGACATGTTTGCTATGTTTAAGGTAAGTGGCAGAGCCTTAAAGAGACAATGTCACATTTGGAAAATAGTGAGGCCCTCAAGATTTGAGAGCAAATTGAAGAAATTGTTATATTTTTTGAAAATTGTTTCATTTTTTTTATTTTTTTTATTTTTTTTAATGAAATTGTTAAAAAATGATCAAAATTTTTCGTCCCTACATTTTCCATGGTTAGAGTCAATACATTCATTCCTTCTACACCATTCCCATAGGCAGGGGCGAGAGGTGATGCCCCAATTAAAAAATAAATGAATAGGGCTCAAAGGCCAAAAAATTATTTTGCAAGCAGAGCGTGCCAAAACTTTAGGGTTTATAATTTTTTTGTTTTTTTTAATTATTTGGGGCCATTTCCTTCCTTCTATTAGCCAATACATGCAAATCTGCATAGTTATAGCCAGTTTTCCACCCCACATGCTAAACAGCCGCCAAAGTGAGCTATTTATTCACTTATGTACACAGAGAATACCTACTGCATTATTCCATTCCTCAATCCACAACTTGTGTTCCAGGACCAAATCAGTTATCTCCTAGTGAGGGCAGCTATTCACCATTTTCAATCGCTGACCAGTCTGTGATTGTTTTGTTGTAAGTGTGAGCTATTAACAATATAAGCATAATAATTCAATTTTGAGCCGAGAGGAGGAATTCAGAACTCACAACCTTTGGATTACAAGATGATCGCTTATGAGCTGCACCGCCATGTATCCGAGCCAGCAGACGGTCATTCTTTTATAATACTTTTAAAACAGAATAAGTGCAACATTTATGAATAGTGCCACGCTGGAGATGAGTTGAAAAGATGTGGTCCTGGAACACATGTTCAGTGGCAGATTTAAGACTCAGCAGTGTCAGCACTACTGACAGGTGGCCCCCCCTAAAATATTGCTCTAGGGCCCTCTCAGACACGCCTAATCGCACTAAAGCTGGACATTGCCTTTGCGTTTGCTACATTAAAGGACCCCACCTTAAGCTGCTGACAGGGCCCTTTCCTTAATCCGCCACTGCACATGTTGTGGATGGAATAAGTCCTTTGCTGCCTGAAAACCACAGTGTACCCTTCGGGGAAGTACCCATTAACTCTTGACCCAGTTTCTGATCTGTTCATGTTGGTATACTCATAGCAATCATCTAGTGGATGCCCACATGAGGCGTTGGGCCCATGAACACACATGACACAACTGTGTCCTATCTTCTTTGTCATATTTTCCAATTGTGCAACTTATTATAAGCCAAAATCTTTGAAGATAATGAATTATGGGCCAAAAAGGAAACAGTTTAACATTGTTTGGATAAGCTTTGGGCCAATGGTGAATCAGTGGTTCCTATAAATGTTTAATAATGTATAATTGAGTATACTCATCCACCAATGGTACAGTTCAGTAACTGAGTTGTCTGTAATTACTGTGATTGGAATCTGTGTGTGTCTGGGTAACACCATTTCATCCTCAAAACCAGAGGTCATTTTCTCAATACAAAGTGGATGGAAGATACTGAACTGTGCCATGGGACTTGAGACTAATTGATACATTAGTGAATTAAGTCACATTAATGCTCATCCCGCAAGGACACAGTTTCAGCGAGCTGTAATGTATTTTTGTTGACAAGAACTGATCTTGTGTGTTCGGTATTGCACGTCCAGTCCTCAAAAACCAGATGGTCTATTTTCTATAACAATAGTGGAACTGAAGTTACTAACTATGCTTTTGGAATTGAGAAAGTAGCTTACAGTTTTAAATTAACATTGCACTCGCTTCCCATAAGTAGATGCAAGAAGTTCTATATAGATAGGAGGCAAACGTTACGTAATCTTTAGAAATTTCATCGTCTCGCATGTTTTTCTGACCACAAAGAAAATAGAGTTCCAACACTAGAAATCAAAATGGCTGCCTTCCGCTTCTCTCCCACATCCTGTGGGTGCCAGCTTTGCATATACACTTAATCGGTAGTGATACAAATTGGATGTATGTGTATAGAGGTGGGCCAGTGTAATAATAGTTGCACAGCTGGATTCATTTGTGCTCAGTCTCTTTTTTCCTCAATAATGCAATCCGCGATTATTCGTTTGATCGTTTGTTTCTAGTGTCCATTGTAGAATTTTTTAGTTAGGAAAGGAGATATTCATGACTTTTAAGTTGAACAATATTTATTCATTGAGGCGGTATATTTAAATAAAGACGACTGATTTGTCATCGTTTGGGTGGCCATGGGTAGGACAAATTTAACCACCCAATAGAAACCCAACATCCAACACTGATATTTTTGCCGGTATTGTTGGTATCGAATTGACAATATGTGTGTATACAAGCACCTCAAACTAATAAGTTATTCCTTGCAAATATTTCAAAATGTCATCGCCCCGCACGGACGACTGTTTTGAATGGTCTTACCTTACCAGCCCCTTGTATAGATGGTTGTGCTCGAACCACACAATGGCATCAAATTAATACCTTTTTTTTTCGAGCTCTTGTGCCTGAAATTTGATTTCATTTCCTCCTGTTTTCACTATCATGTTGCTTTTAAAAAACAGGTCGAACTTGGGCAAATTCACTTACACAGCTCTCTTCTGAGCCGTGTTTACAAGATTACGTAGGAGTATATGAATGTTTATTAAGATAACTCGACTAGTTGAAAACACACCTGTTGTTTTGGTTTCATTCTGTATTGAAAAACGAGAACAAATGTCAAGATATGAGCTAATCACACATCACCTGCCTCTCTTTTGGAATACTATGTAGCATTTAAGCATTGCATTTCACTCACGCTGTTTTTAACACCTTACCCATCCGGGCCCTGTGATTATAGCCTGTGTTTTGCACTAAAGGCACAATAAGTTTACTTCATGGGCCAGTTATGAGCGGCCTGAAGCATATCATGGAGAACACACAGCCCAGGATCGCTTACTCATTGCAATAATCCTGAACACTACCACAAGTGATTACCAATGACTTGTGGATACACAAAGAAAAGTTTGCTTCATGTTTTGGACTTGACGAAGCGAGAAGATTCCCATTGAATAATTCCTGAATAGTTTATGGTGAACTTATAGCGCTGTCATTTTGAAGCCTTTACTGTGAGGACATATCATTCATTGTTGAACTGCATCGCTTCTTGTGGACATTGTTGGAACATCTGTGTTTACAACAATTAAAGTATAAATCATATAAATTGTGTGTGAATCTTACTATGTAAAGTTGTTTGGACATACCAAATTTCTTGAACCAAATCAATTAAAGATATTAAAACTGTTTTATTATTGCTAAAATTTAGATCATTTGCACAGGCTCATGTTTTTTTTGTGTTCGAAAGGTTTTCTGATCTTAGCGGTCCACGATACCGTCAAACAATACCCAATGTCTTAATTGGACCATAGGACCATGGACTTGGATCAAGAAAATCCTCATGTGTTGGAGGATTTTTTTTTATTATTAGCTGCTGCCTTTATTAAAAAGAGAGAAAACAATACACACACCATACACGGTAACAAAGCCACCACCTTAAAAATACACTTTTTTTTTTCCAGTAACATTGTTAAGTATACCCTATAACAAGATCAAAAAATCATTAAATATATATTTTTGTTCAAAATTCCTCTGCCAAAAAACCGTCAACACGCCACACCATCACCAACTATTATTTGCCATCCAGGGGCCTGGCTAGCCACCTATGGCCATGATAGTTATAATGTAAACCCACCTCATAAAAAATTCAACTACTGGGTGTGTATAATACCCTATACAAGATTCAGAAATACATATTGATTGTCTCTACGTTACTTACGCTTTCCATCCATACCAAATTTCCAATTGCAGAACATGACATATTTCAAGTTTAAAATCTAAAAATCTGTTGATGAGCATAACTCCTGCAATCTTTTCAGTTTCATGGGTAAAAACAATGGCTCTGAGTTCCAGATGAAAGGAATCTGAAGTAGTTTGTCTGCTACATATCGAGCTTACTTATCAATAGCCCCATTATTTTCTGAAGTCTATTAACTTTAATCAAGTATTACAAAAGTTTGAATTTTTAATTTTAATATTACAAAATGATCAATTTAAACCTTATCAGTATCTTTTATATCCTCTCGGGGGGGGGGGGGGGCATATTTCATATCCAGGTAGTTGTAGTGTTGAATGTTGGTAAATATGTAGTTGATCTTACTGAATCTTTATCATGTTTTCTTCCTTGGCAGTACCCTAACAAGAGCTGTCAACGACTCTCGATTTCATTCATGCAAAGCTGGTGAAAAACATATATTTTACATCTCAAGATTTTTCAAGAATCGATATTTTTTTGCATGGTTTGTGAAGCTTTTTAATCAAAATCCCCAAGACCAAATCACTTTCCTTATGGTTAAACAGAACGATTTTATAATTTTAACATCGCCGGCGACGTAAATTCAGCAGACGACGAAATGGCATTTAAACACAAAACAACGCACTCTGTTATGCATTTTTCTCATGCTATGCACACTGTTTGAACCAGTCTATAACCTTGTGGTTTTTTAATATCATGTGAGTACAGTCAAAAATATTCAGTAACTTGAGCACAACTGAGGACACCCCATGATGGGTGTACAGTCAAACTTGATAGCGGCATTTTTATACCACGGTCACAGCGGAAAAAGTTGGGTAATTTTTAAGCTCATTCCCGGTAAACTAGACGACTCTCGGGAAATCCCAAGCTCATTCACTATCTAATCCTATCTATGGTGTTAGTCGACATGGTCCCGCACAACATCACGTCAACTTGATTGGTTTGCACGCACGCGCGCATGACGACAACGGGAATTTTACTGAGCTTCTGCTTGAAGGCTTCAGGCTTGGTGAAGGAAGACTGCAGTGTCTGAGTTGGTTCCAGTCTCTTATGGTTCGTGGAAAGAAGGAGAGTTTATGTGTTGGATGTTTGGCGTGGCTGCCGGTTTTCATATCATATTCTCGGAAATAAACCGGCTTTGGTAAATTAGGCCTAAAATAATACCAAACCCAAAACCTTTGAATCAATGTTAAGCTTACCGGAAAAAGTGGACGAATTTTGCTGTTCTTCGTTTTAAAAAAGTCACTGATTTCCTCAATTATTTCGCCAACGATTAAAATAAATAACAATCAGTCCGAACAACCGCCGGAGTTCATTGCCAGCAGAGATCTTTTAGTGGAAAATTACTAAGCTGTTTTAGTGGGAGCGTGTAAATTACTTCCTGTTCTGAAAACATTCCCGAACGGCAAGCTTGAGGCGTTTTGAACCATTACATTTAAAAGGTCCAATCGAGTGGCCCTTGAGGTTTCCTAAACATGGAGCTGATGAATGAGAGTATTCCTGGGTAATCGGATTGCAAAAGCGAGCCATCTCCTTCTTTTCATCTTTTGATTGAGTCCATCTCACATGCACCAGTTTTTGGGAAATTTCACCTCAATCAAGTATGTAAACCCAAAAAATTCATATTCTTTAAACACATAAAAACACCTGACTTTTAAACTCATTTTAGCCCACAAGGCATACGTACTTAGGTAATTTGGAGCATGATCATGAAAGGGCTTGTGGTCCTTAAGGGGAAAGACCCCTTTGGGGGGCTCCTTAAAAAATAACACAATTTGCAATTTTAATTAAAGGGATAGCAGCGATAATGCCAGAGATCGAAAAAAAAGTGGAAATGCATTTTGTTACTTATAAATCAGGGATAAGTGGGTACAATTCAATATAACTGCTTTAATGTTGAAACCAAACCACCAAATAGTGAAAAAAAAATGATTTTTTCTGAGGATAGTTGTCATACCGTCCCGCAAATAGACATACGCGACGGGCATCTCAAAACTGCACTAAACAGATGATTACAGTTTACACCAGTACAAAATAACCAAAGATCAGTAATTACATTGTGTTGACGGTAAAATGTATTGACATGGTGCCACCAATTAGCCGCTGAAAATCTGTGATATACAGCGGGAAGGCTTGTTGTGTGTGATCTCAAGTCGGAATTGATAGCACGTATAGAAAAGTACGAATCAGAATAAAAATTGTAAGGCCTCTTGTCTTTAATACACGGATTTCAAGCAACCACTTGCAGGTTATGTTCGCATATCCATGCCGATAACAAAAATATAAAAAATATGAATTTGATGATTTTTTCCAATGTTTCGGATTAGCAAATCGCTGCTGCTAATCCTTTTAAGGGGGAAAAATTACCTTTTATTGCTTTGTTTGAACAACAAATCGGCAGCGGTCCGTTCAAAAGTTATGACCAAAAAGGTGGATGCGTGAGTCAGAAATACTTATAATATTTCTATGTATTTATTGTTTTCTCAAGCTGCGATTTTAAATATTTCCACTTTAAAAATTTTTAAGTTATATTTATAAAAATCTTCCGTTTTTTTTTTATATTTAAATTAAGGGAAAAATTCAAGTACTTAATTTCTTATGGAAAGTAAAATAGCATTTCTCAAATATTACACAAACTAAAAAAACAGTGTTTCTAGACTAAAGTGTCCGTATCTCAAAAGTGAATTAATTTTTACGATATGAATCGCCTGCCACCTGATTCTCAAAAACGAACCCCTCACTCTCTCCCCACCTTTACTGTCCTACCTAATCTGTTCCCCGACTAACATCAATCATTGATTTATCGATCTCGGTTTAAACAGCTTCCTCCACTCATTCCCCTCATAAGTTCCCCTAAGTTCTGATTCTCCACCCCATCTTAGATTCTTCTCCATACAGTAAACTCACCATCAAATTCCTTCCTTCCCCTGCTTCCCCTTCCCCTCTTATCCAACACTTATCTCTTCCCGCTCGTCGCCTGCTTTCCCCCCCACCCTCATCACTATTATCATTTACCCTATGGAGATGGGATAAAAAGCAAATTAGATCATATAAACTGGGCTCTACACTGAACTACAATATTTTATTAGTCCCATTAGAACCCATTTTATTGGTTCATTGCCCCAAAAACGTAAAATAATATTATTGTTTTACTTTCTTTTTGGACACGAAGCAAATATTCTACACGGGGTATCAGCGCACTCTCATTCCACTTCCTAATTCATGCAACACAAGGTTTTAACTTCGCTTCAACGAGTTGTTTCAATGCCTTCGGGATTATAAAATGACTATGGTTAGTTTACTCAGCATTTTGTTACGATATAAGTTGAGGGGATTTACAGGGATCCGAGGTTCCGGGTATTGAATCTCGACTTTATTCTTGACCCAGCCGAGAAGAAACATACCTAACGCGGGCCCAGACGCAATGCGGTGCAACGAAAACGTCGTACCGGTCGGGTAAAATGTTTATCGTTGCTCTCGGCCGTCAACAACTATTTTTGCGCGCAAAATGACTCGCATTGCACCTTATTGCATCTGGCAGTCTTACCGGAAATGATTGCGATGTTCCTGTTGCATCTGGGCCGTTTACGGAAAATGACGCGATGTTCCTCGTGCATTTGGGCCGTTTCTTCCCGGAAATGACGCGATGTTACTCGTTGCACCTGGGACGTCATCCCGGAAATGATGCGTGCTTTTCACTGCATTCGGACGGTTTGCCGCAGAAGGCGCAATTGCTTTTCATTCAAGGCGGATGACACTGTGTTACAAATGCTAGACAATAGTAGATTATCGATGGTGATAGCGACACCATTTTCGATAAGCTACTTTTAAAATATGCATAAAAGCATCATGAAGTAAACCGGAGCATGACGGAGCGTAATAGCGCGCCACGCACGACTATGAAGTAGCGTAATGCGGCCACTCACGACTGGCGAACGATAAGCTCCGGATTTCATGAGATCAGTGTGCAGTACCGCATCCATTATTTATTTATTTATTTATTATCATGCTTCTCATGCATTGCAAGCGATGTGGCCCGTTGAATCTGGGACGTCTTTCGGAAAATGGCGCGAGTTCCTCGTTGCATCTGGGCGTCTTCCGGGAAAATGACGACACTGTGTACCAAATGCCAAGACAAGTTGATATCGATGGTGATAGCGCCACCATTTTCGAGATAAGCTACTGTTAAATATGCATAAACGCATTCCTGACGTAAACCGGGGGATAACGTAGCGTAAGAGCGCCACGCACGGCTATGACGTAGCGTAAAGCGCCACTCACGAATGGCGAACTAAAGCTACCAGATTTATGCAGATCAGTGTGCAGTTACGCATCATTATTTATTATTTATTTAGTTTTTTTTTTTTTTTTTTTTTTTTTTTTTTTTTTAAATGCATTTGGGCCGTCTTTATGGAAAATTACGCGATGTTCGTTTGTTTGCATTTGGACCGTTAACGACTTTAAGCTACTTATCATGTGCCGGGAAAAAACGGCCGCGATGCATGAAAGACAAAATTTGTTCTCGTTGCATCTGGGCTCGTTTAAAATAAAAGTAGACGCAAGGTCATTTTGATTCGCGGCTCTTTGTACATCCAAAGGTTTCAAGAATCAAGCTGAGTGGCTTTGAAAGTTTCCCAATACCAATTTCATAGGCGCAAGTCATAAGTAGCCATCACAAACCTTGACAAAAATACTATCTATTACTAGGATGATAGCCATAAATCCTATTGTTGATCTGCTTGACTGCACAAGGACCAGGTTTAACATCAAAGAGTGCCATCAATACGATGTGAAAATGAATTCTGTTGTTGGTCTGCTTGAATGCACCAAGTACATCGACATTGGAGAGGGGAGATCGCTATTTATTTGATTTGTTTGAGAGCATGTGTAGTAGTATTGAAGTAGTGTGAAGCGTCAATCACTCCAGTATACCCTATTAACTCAGTTACTCATTAACGCGGCACTGACAATTTACATTGTGGTATATGCATATTCAGCATTAACTGCAAACAGTGACTTAGTAGCCCCGCCCATGTGGGTGACTCTCAGTGCATAGGCCAACGCATTAATTGATTATTAATGCACACGGTGACTAAGAGCTCTGGGCATGCTCTATTACGTCTCTCTGCAGAGTGTCCCAGCCCAAGTTATTAAACATTTCAGAGACGCTTTTTTCGCCCGTTAGTCATTCATACAAAATCTGGCGCACGTTCTTTGAACCACTCAAGTTTCGTTGTATATTATCACAATGGGGGTACCATATCGGCTACCGTACTCCATGATGGGTCTCACTAGGGTCTCATAAGCCCGTGGTTTTCTTCCTTATTACAAAAACCACAGTTTTCTTTTCAGAAAACCATGATTTATTTTTTTTTTTTAGCCATTCTGATGGTTTTGTTTCTGTGGACATCCCAATTTAGTTTGCTGTCCCGTTCCACACCAAGATATGGGTAGGAAGTGACCCTCTTGCAGGGTTGACCGCAAACATTTGAAACTTGTGTAGGCGGGGTCTTTTTGTTGGTCGACTGTTTCATTTAGTAACAGTTTGAAGCATTTAAACTCCATAATGCATTGTTTGCCACTCTTGAAGGTATTCAGTCTTCTGGAGTCGTTGAAGGTCGTCCTCGGACTTTCCTGATGAATACACTACGCAGTCATCTGCGAAAAAGTTGATCTTACTCTGCGATCCTGTTGGCAGAAATTTATGTACTAAAAGAAGAGAGAGGTCCTAAAACCGTTCCCTTGTGGAACCCCAGAAATTATGATGCTGGGGCAGATATTTCTCCATCACAGACGGACAAGTTTAAGTGACCGGACAATTAGGAAGTGCAAAGCCATTCGAGAAGGTGCTTGCGAAGACCCTAATGATGAAGTTTGGTAAGAAGTCTCTGATGGGGACACTTTATCGAATGCCATCGAAAAATCCAATATGGCCATATGAGTTGTATTCCCCTTGTCCATGTCTTCTGCAAGATCATCTGCTGTCTGTATTAGTTGAGTTCTGTAGATCTCTTGCACTGAAGCCGTGCTGGTTATCGAAGATTGCTAATTTTTCAAGATGTTTATAACGTGTGGGAGTGAATTATATGTTCCCGAACTTATTAGAATGCTGGTCAGTGAGATTGGACGGTAATTTTCTGGTTGATTTATCACCTTTCTTAAAGATTCCGGAGATGTTAGCTTATTCCATTGTGTAGGAACAATCCCAGTATCCACAGAAGTTTGAAACAGATCTGTTAAAATAGGTGTTAATTCCTCAGCAACCATTTAATTACATGGGGTAATTTGATCTGGGCTGGTGCTTGCTGGGAGAACGGCCTTAAGCGCTTCAAAACGCCTGCCTGGGTTGATGACAGTTGTTGATATCTGGAATGCTACTATACCCATTAGCGGGAAGTTGAGCGTTTTACTTGTAAACACATAGCAGTAATTTCACTCATTTTTTTTCCCCAAGAGTCAAAGACCGTTGAGGTCAAATTGTCAAGAGTCAAAATGAAAAATGAAGGGTCAAAATTGTTTTTATGAAAATTGAAGTGTCAAAATTTTGTTCCGTTGTTTTTACCACGAGCTTTACACGGAGCCAAAAGCATGTGAATACCTACCCTGACTATATGGGAAATATTATTTTCTTGTAGAAAACTCCCCCTCCCCTGCAGACCATATTAGAAAAAAATCCCAATTCATTTCAATGGTTTCCCACGGAGGTAGCAAGTCAAAGGTCACCAGGAGGCCATCAACGGGTGTGTATAGGCCCTATAATTTGTAAATGATGAATGACCCTTTAATTATAAATGATGGAATGACTCTTTAATGCGTAAATGAAAGACCATTAATTGGCAAAGGGAATTACCCTTTAATTGGTGAAATAAATTAATGATGGCTTTAATGGTAAATAAAAGAATGACCCTTTAATTGGTAAATAAATGGAATGACCCTTTAATTGGTGAATAAATGAAACCCTTTAATTGGTAAATGAAGTGTAGACGTCTCGTAGACGTCGAAGATCAGAAATACCCTTAAAAAAAAAAAAAAAAAAAAAAAAAAAAAAAAAAAAAAAAAATATTATATAATAAACAGTTTTTAATGATCTTTACTTGATTTGGTTCAAGAATTGGTATGTCCAAAACAAAATTACATATACACAAATTAGTTAAGATTACTTATGGTTTACTCGGGTCGTGTTGAAAGCGTTTGCCGTTAAACGATGTATGTTCCTCACAGCGATGACTCAAAAATGACAGCGCACAAGTTCATACAATAAAACTCCGCAGGTATATATTCCAAGGGAATATTCTCAGTCCGGAAGGTAATCTTGTCAGCAGGTCAAGACGACAAGGATAAAAAAAACATAAAAAAAAAAAAAAAAAAAAAAAAAAAAAAAAAGCCCCCCCCAAAACAAAAAAAAACCAAAAAAAAAAAACCCAAAAAAAAAAAAACCCAAAAAAAAAAAAAAAAAAAAAAAAAGGATTAAATTAGTCCCTCGACGATATAAATCACAGTCCAAGATAATCACCACGATTTCCTTCTGTCCACAATTTGGAACCTATTATGATTCCCAGCACTTTCGGCTTCAAAGACGACAGTAGGATATTAATTACAGACCTCTGCTCACATGGAATTGAACATATAATTAATCCGGCACTGGGTGTGAAGAATAAAATCTACCATTATGTAGATTAAAAACTAGTATCCATCCTGTATAGCTGATTGCAATTGCTGACGGCGCGAATTAGCTCAAATCTCCTAAATACGGAATTCAACAAACCAATCCCAGTTAAAACTAACATTTACATCATGTCTTATGACTAAACATGACCTTGCACATCAAATCAGATTTCACAATCTAAAGTACATCACTTACTATAATAACTCTTGGGGAATTCCCTAGGTTCTGCAATGTTTGATCCAAAACTAAATTAGAAACTTGTTTATGTTTAGCATCCTTGGGGATTTTCCCCACTTCCCCTATTGGGCATCTATAATCAGGTGCACTTAGCAAAACAAAACTCTTGGAATCCTTTTCTCTATTTTTATAATTTTACTTTTTTTTTGTGTCAAGTTGAAACTTTTCTCAAATTAAAATTGAGAAAACATATTTTAAAAGTTTAATCAGAAAAATGGAGGCCCATATAACATCATCCCCTTAAAAAGAAAAATTTGAATGAAATGAAAATTTTCCAAAACTGGCTTTATACCTTTAACCATTTTGTGGTTAAGTTTACATACAGTTTTACACAGTGTGAAATTTTAACACTTTATTTAAGTCTTGATTGCTGCTTCATCACATTACTAAAGTTGAATATCAAATTTCGAACAAAATTTAGGCAGGCTCTGGACAAGGCATCTGCCAAGGCATTATCTTTTCCTTTGATATGTCTTATGTCCGATGTCTTTTGTAGAGTAAACTCCACCTGAACAAGTCTCTGATTTCTGGTTTCATCTTGTGGCTGAAAGTCAAAGGCTGGGAATCGTGTCCTAGAACTGGGTGCCGGTTGTACTACAAGTACCATTCAAAATTTGCAAATCAGTACGCAATGCAAGACATTCTTTCCAATTGTTGAGTAGTTTTCTGAGTTTGGCAAACTTCTGTGAGAAATAACATACAGGATGATCTAAATATTTCATCTGCTTGCATGAGAAGTCCACCACAGCCTACATCACTGGCATCAACTGCCAAAACTTGAATTGTTTCTGAAAGTCTGGCCAATAAAACTGGGCGCATTCATCAAAAATAGATTGGATTTCTCAAACGCTTTTGGCATTGCTCGACCACACAAATTTTGCGTTTTCTTTAGAAGGGGGGGAGGATTGCGTCAGCGGACACGCAATGTCTGAGAAATGTGGACGTATTTTGTAATACCCGACCATACCTACGAATCTCATGAGATCGCTCTTGCCCTGTGTGTGGGGAATTTCTCAATTGCTCCAACTTGCAATGGATTGGACTAATTGCCTGGTCCTACAACATGCCATAAGTATGTGACATTTGCATGGCAAAAATTCACTTTTCACCAGATTCACAGTTAAACCTGCCTGAGATAATTTCTCAAACCATTGATGGAGCTGTCTAGGTGTTTCTTCCCATGTTTCACTGTAAACAAGGAGATCAGCGACATATGCTTCACAATTTTCTCTGTCTGCTACTACTGTGTTCATAATCTCTGAAATTGCAGAATTTTTTAGCCCAAATGCCATTCTTTTGTAGTGGTATAGGCCATCGGGCGTACAAAAGGCTGAAAAGGTATCTTGGCCACGGTCAGGAGGGGCACTTCCCAATACCCTTCAAACAAACAACATTTGTTACAAATTTGAGCATTTCCAAACTCTATTCGATGCAAGCACGATACGTGGGATAGGATATGAGTCGGTTTTGAACAGAGGATTGACTTTGCGAAAATCTGTGACAAAACGAAATGGAACCATCAGGTTTGGGACCATGATACATACATGGGGAATCCATTCACTATTGCTTTATTCTACTATTCCATTGTCTAAACTGTATTTCACCTCATTCCTGTATGTTGCACACTTGATGGATTAACCCTATAAGGATGTTGCTTTACAGGCTCGGAGGCCCCTACTCTATTCAGGGTTATGACATGTGTCTAACTAGGTACATCAGGAAATATGCTCTCCCACTATGAATTAATCTTTCATTCACCTTTTGACTTTCTGGGAGATGGCTTAACTTCTTGTCTAAATTGGCAAGTAGGTCAGAATTTTGCAATTGACACCATAATCATTTCACGTGTTTACAGTGCCGTTTTGTTCAGTTTCTGACTCTGTGATGTCATCATTTGTACATATCACTACTATGGCTGACACCACACACGCAGGCTTAACATTCTCATCTCTTCATTATACTCGTGAGCAATTTATGTGACATAACTGTCGACTTTTACGTCTAACTGGTGTTTCGATAAAATATCAAGGGCTCCCACTTTGTTCTCAATCTAATATGGTCCAGAAACTGGATTGCAAGGATTGCCCTTGTATGGAAAGAAGTGCCAGAACTGTGTCACAGGCCTGAATATCTGCTCCTGGCACCTGGTATACCATGTTTTCATTTTGCCTGCTCTGTTGAGATTTTGTTGGCAATTTCTGTGGCTATTTGGAGCCGTGTTGAATTGAGACACATAGCCTAACAAATTCACATCAGGATTTTCAACAACCCACTTTTCGTTCAGTAGTTTCAATGGTGCCCTAACTTTGTGACCAAAAACCACCACTCAAATGGACTAAACCTAATGACTCTTGTTACAGCCTCCCTGGTAGCAAATAAAGGAGATGAACTCACTCATCCCAATCCCTCTCAATTCAAAACAATAGGTTGTGATCATTGTTTTCAATGTTTGGTGGGACCTTCTGAGGCCCCCTGGGATTCGGGGTGGTATGCTGAAGAAACGTACTGGGAAAATTCCCCAACTGGTCCATGGAATGTTGGAACAAACCTGACATGGAATTTGAGCATTGATCGACTGAATGAATTTTGGGGGGGAAAGGGGGGGGCTACTAAGGTGAAAAACTTTGTATTAGAGCTTTCACTATACTCTGTGCCTAATATTTTCAAGGGTATAAGCCTCAGGGAATCGTTGGAAGCACAAATGATGGTCAGTAAATATGATTCGCTGACTTGGTCTTTGGAAGTGGTGCCTACGCAATCTATTAAACACCCTACTAAATGAGCTCATCAAATGCTGGTATTGGTTGCAAGGGAAGGGAGCAGTAGGAATTTTTGATTGGGCGTGCCCACATTTGGAATGTGTGACAGGTCTTACAATAATCAGACACATCTTTCGGAGTGTAGGCCACCAAAAATGACTCCCAATTCTGCATGTGTTTCTCACACCTAAGTGGTCCTGCCATGGGACTATCGTGGCTATGCCTATCACTCCCTATGGTATACCTTGGCATTACAATTTGATGCACAACATTCCATTCCTCATCTACAGTGCAGGGTGGCCGCCATTATCTCATGAGGACACCATTTTGTTTTTTTTTTTTTATTGTAGAAGAATACAGGAATTTGCTCGGCTTCGTTTGCGACAATGCCCTCTCACCTAACTCCCTAAGTGGCTGGGTCACTGCGCTGCTCATTAACCAGCTTGTCATGGCTTAAAGGGTCTCCTTTACAGTCCCTAATTCTATCATGCTCAGCGGCTAGATTTTCATTGTTACAGCTTTCACTTTGTTTATGCGCAGGGGTGGATTTTCATAACAGGGATTTAGTATCCCATGAAGAGGAAGAGTGACCTCCAAATTCCTCCAATTTGGAGAAAAGTATCCTTAAATTTGGGACCAAGTCATCCCCTCAACGCTTCCTATATGTCTGAGTATTTTGACTCATCAACTGCTCACTGTTTTCCTGTAAGGCTTTTCTGGTCATTGACCTAGTTTACTGCACCTGCTGGGAAAAATTTCGGTTTCTCATCAATTTATCCCCTGTACAGGGCACCTGGGAAAACTATGGGATCGGGAGTACTTTTCCCCCTGCCAAATCATTCCATAACAACCGGATATTCCCTTTAACCTTTTCTTAGGAGTTTCTGTCTAAACCAATTGTGACAGTTCAGAACCAAGTCTGATTTCAAATTCATTTGTGAAGAGGGACACTAATTACAATCCATACATATCCCCTGAATCATGCACTATCCTGGGGAAACTCTCAATATCAATGAGTGCCTCTTCCAAATATCATGGACGCGCGCAGCAACGTGTCCCGCATGATTCTAAGGGTTTGGATCTAAACTATCAGCTGAAAGTGACACAAATCCATCCAAAACAAAAGGCTTAAAAGTCATCCCTACTTTTTCTGTGTCAATACCCTTTTGTGGGATTTTGTTTAACAGAAGAATGAACTTTTGACCTCAAGCAAATGCACAACATTGGTTTTGACTCAATTTTTGGCTCCCTCCCTATTGGGTGGATAGCCATGTATCTCCCAACACCGTGACCTGTATGTCATGGCTTCTTACAGTGATGCATGGTGAACTGTGATTGGGTCCATCCAATGTTTTTGATTAGCCACCATTACTTGCTTTACTCCCCTTTTCAGGGAACCTGACTGGGATTCCCCACATTAGTGCTACCATGAGGACGCTTTGTTAGACACGACTTATGTGTATTGTTGGTAACCTAGTAAATTTTGGTAGCCTACTAGTATGACTTAATTTGTGGGTCAATGAAATCGTCGGCCTTTACGGCGCTCACGCATCAAACTGTCAATTTCATCCAGATGTGTTTTGATATCGGGATGTAGACACTGTTTGAAACTCTTCAACAAAACAAATCCCTAAGTGACCAAAAATTTTGCCCGACTTCTTTTGAGAGTAGCCAGCGATCAAACATTTGTTGCTTTAACGGGCAAATTCAACAGGGGTCTGGTCATCTTTTTGACCAGACCTGAATTTTTGTCTAGATGCCTTGGCACCAATTCATATGCTTTGAGCACTGCCTGTTAACTCGTCATAATCACTACATATGTCTAATGACATGGCCGAAAATATTTCTCGGGCTTTACCAATGGACACTGACTGTAGTACAAGGCCAAGATTCCTGGGCCATTTCAAAAACTATTGGCAATTTCTCAAAGTGGAAGAAGTATGTGTCTACTTTGGTTCTTGAAATTTGGAACAGCGAATATTTCGCCGCATAAAAAACCAGATTCTTGGAAGAGTCTGATGAGCTAGCCTGTGGTTTCAATTTTGTCTAACTCTAGTTGAGCTTGTAGCTCTTTCTGTTTCATATCCATTTCCATTTCCTTTTGTTCATTTCATTTTGCATTTCCATTCGTTTTGTGCATTTCTTTTGCATCGCAGTGCAACTTCTCTTTTCCAATTCAATTTCCTGTTTCGTATGGTCCTTGTGATTTGCATTTCAATTCTTTTGCTTGTTCAATTTCTTTCTGTTTTTTTGTTTATTTTCGTTCCATTTCCATCTTTTTGAATTCTATTTCCAATTCCTTTTGAATTCAAGTTCTTTTAACTTGAAGCATAACTTTGCCCTGTTCCAGAACCTCTTCTATCTTTTCCAAAAAATGAACTATCCCAAATATCTTCCTGGACAAACTTTCAATCAAATATTTGATACTTGGCTTTCTCATAGCATGTTTTGCCTCAAGTCTAAGCTTGGCTGTTTCATTTAAACTCAGGCTTTCTAAGCTCATCCAATTCTCCCAAGTTATTTGCCTATGAACACTTCTGGATCAAATCCATGTGATTTAAGGTAGGATCATCGGAGAAAATGGTGTTACAGAAAAAATACCAAAAATCAAAACCCCAATCAATTTGTCCAAGCTGATATGGTAAGGATTGAACTCTTCCTCCACATTTTTTGCATTTTCAAGAGGGCATGATTTCGTTTAGTGGTTTTATTTATTTTTAAAAAAATCCCCCTAATTTTTACAATAAATAATTTTTCCCAGCCTAAATGGAAGGGCTTTGAAGCTGAAACTTTAGGGATGTGTGTGTAAACAAAATACCTAAAATGCTTCACGCTGGCCTTTTGGAATCAAGTGTTTAATCTTTAGAAAAAATTATTTTAGGGAAAAAAAATTTTAGGGGAAAAGTAAAAACACCTATATGTGACGAGAAACACTCAATCTGCAAATCTAAAGTGAGAATTTTCTAAATTTGATTTCCTTGCATATGACACCTTATTCATCACCAAGGGAGTGTAGTTTTTCTAGGAAAAATTATGAAAATTGGATACTTTAGTATTTCTAGAATACTTCAACAAAAAAAGTGTTGTCTTGCGTACCGCAAGTCTTGTTGAGACACACATAAAAATAACAAAATTGTAGGATATTTGTATTTCTATACATTAAAAACAAACACCAATCTTAGAACTCATCAATGAGTTGAGAAAAGAATTGAAAACAAAATGTGTAGTTTTTCACAAAATTGACCCATTTTGGTCCTTTTCTAAACTGCCAAAATCAGCCCCTGTGCAAAGTCTATGGAATTTGAAAATGCATACGTGAAATATCTCGAAATGCCTTTTGGAAAAATTAAACTTGGCACAATGTTCTTTCACCAATACACAACATTTCTTGAGAATTTCAACAAGATCTGGGCATGAAAGCCGTCGCCGAAATCCTACCTTAAACTCTACAACACAATTTTTAACGTGAACCAAACTACAAAGGAGTACATGAATATACACAAATTGTGTATGCCAAAATGTGCAAAATGTTGCATTTTTATTTTTTTCACACTTGTTAATGTGTAAATCTGAACAAAAAGGCTCAAAGTTATCTCAATCAATTCAAGGAAAAACGAGCCCCCAATTCTGTTATGAAGTCTCGTAGACGTCTAAGGTCAGAAATACCTTCAAACACAAAATAAAGGAGCCTTGGTGCACAAATGATCTAAAATTATATATAATAAACAGTTTTAAGATCGTTACTGATTTGGTTAAAGAATTTGGTATGTCCAAAAAAACTTACATATACACAATTAGTTAAGATTACTTATGTTTACTAGTGTCTGTGTTGAAAGCGTTGCAGTTCAACGGTATGTCCACAGCGAAGACTCCAAATGACAGCGCACCAGTTCATACAAAAACTCCTCAGGGTATAATTCCAAGGAATCATTCTCAGTCTGAAGGTAATCTTGTCCAGCGGTCAGACGACAAGGATAAATTAAGTCCTAGACGATAATAAATCCACAGTCCAAGATATCACCACGATTTCTATCGGTCCACATTTGGAATTCCTATTTCTGATTCCCAGCACTTTCGGTTCAACGACGACAGTTAGAATAATTACAGCACTCTTGCTCAATGGAATTGAACATATAATAAATCTGGACTGTGTGTTGAAGCCATAAATTACCATTATTGTAGATAAAACTAGCTATCCATACTGTATAGCTGATTGCAACTGCTGACGGCGAGACTAGATCAAATCCCTATAGATACGACTTGCACAAAATCCCAGTCTAAAAATAGACTACATCATTCTTATGCATACCATGGACTTGCACAGCAAATCAGATTTCACAATCTAAATTCATCACTTCAACATATATAAACTATGTGGGGGAATTGCCCGAGGTTCTGCATGTTTTTTCTCAAAACATAAAACAAGTTCTAAATTTAGCATCCTGGGGAATTCACAATTCCCCTTATTGTGCAATTAAAACAGGTGCACTAGCAAAAAAACTCTTGGGAATCCCCTTTTCTTTCTTTATAGTAAACAAAGTGCTTCCCGTGAGAATCTTTTCTCAAATAAACATGAGAAAAGAAATTTTAAAAGTTTAATCAGAAAACGGAGGCTATATAAAATGAAGGAGTGACCCTTTAATTGGTAAATGAAGGAATGACCCTTTAATTGGTAAAGAGAATGACCCTTCATTGGTAACATGAAGGAATGTCCCTTTAAGTGGTAAATGAAGGCATGACCCTTTCATTGGTAATGAAGGAATGACCCTTTAATTGGTAAAGAAGGAATGACATTTAATTGGTAAAGAAGGAATGACCCTTTAATTTGTAAAGGAAGGAATGACCCATTTAATTTGTAAAGAAGGAGTGACCCGTTAATTGGTAATGAAAAGAAGACCCTGTAATAAATGAACGCACCCTTTAATTGTAAAGGAAGGAATGACCTTAATTGGTAAATGAAGGAATGACCCTTTAATTGGTAAATGAGGAAGGACCCTTTAATTTGTAATGAAGGAGTGACCCTTTAATTTGTAAATGAAGGAGTGACCTTTAATTTGTAATGAAGGAGTGACCCTTTAATTGGTAATAAAGGGTGACCCTTTAATTGGTAAAGGAAGGAATGACCCGGTAAATAATGAATGACCCTTAATGGTAAATGAAAGAAATGACCCTTAATGGAAAGGAGGAATGACCCTTAATTTATTAAATTAAAAAAAGAAAAAACCTTTAATTGGTAAATAAGGAATGACCCTTTAAATGGTAAATGAAGGGGAATGACCATTAATTGGTAAACGAAGGAATGACACTTTAATTGGTGAATGAAGGAATGACCCTTTAATTGGTAAATGGAAGAATGACCTTTTAAATTTAAATGTATTTGAAAAGGAAATGGTCCCGTCTGTATCCCTTAATACAGACATACATGTCCTACACATATGGGACCAATATTATTTCTTGTAGAAAAATCCCCCCTCCCCTTGAGCCATATTAGAAACTCCCAATTCATTTAATGGTTTTCCCACGGAGGTAGAAACGTCAAAAGGGCACCAGGAGGCCATCAAGGGGTTGTGTATGACATGTAATAATCAATTGATGCCTAATAAATCAATCAATCATCAATATTTCGTTGTTCATCACAGAACAGCAAAATACAATTTTAACTAATTATAAAAAATGTATACAATTAAGAAAGATAAATGTGAATGAGATAAATGTTTATAACATGATGATAATTCAAATGAATGGAATTCAAATAAATTGAGACAGTGATACTGCATAGGAAGAATAATGTCATATTATATTAAGTCATATAATAATGTCATCAATGCTGCACCGTGGTGAACGAGGTCCAATGCTAAACGCAGGGCGTGGGGTGCAATGACCTCTTAAGATTTTTACATGTATATGGTATTAAGCAACAAAACAAGCAAGAACACAACACACTTACACGAAACCAGCAGTACGAAAGAACGAATATTAGATAAAGGGAAGAAGTGGAACAGTAGAAAGAAAAAAGAAAGGAAAGCAAAAGGAATTAAGAATTGACGACAGAACTGGTATGAACTGAAAAGATATTTTCATGTGTTTGAACGAGATGAGTGAGGGGAGTTTAAGGTGGGATGGCAAGTTAGACCAAAAAAAGGGACCTTGGATTTAAGTGTATTATTTGCCAGGACAGTGTTGAACATTTTATATGACGAATATCACAGCATCTGGTTTATAATGGTGGTGTGAGAGTGAAGTTAAAGAAATCTTCATCAATAAGATCGTTTGGAAGTAATTTATGGGTTGAATGGTACATAAAAGTAGCAGTGGAGCTATAATATCTTGGACTTTCAGGTGTTAAGAGAATGAAAAAGGGGATCAGTATGGGTCAACCACAGGGAGTTGGTGCACGTTTTGATAGCTCGTTTCTGGAGCAGAAAAGTGAATCTAACCCACTGTTGTTAGCGTCAGCCCAAAGCCATAGTACCATATGAAATGTACGGGAACATAGACAATTATTAAAGGGTGAACAAGAGATTTTTGTGGGAGATACGGTCTAACTTTACGAATAATTCCTTATATTTGGAGATAAATTGGAATGTGTTGGTATGGAATTCCATGACAGGTTATGTCAAGAAGAATACCAAGAATTTAGTAGTTTGAACGTGTTGGATAGAGGTGTTGCTAATTTTAATGTCCACTTTAATGTCCAGTTTATTACTGTGTTTATTTTTAAAAAATCATATAGTTAGTTTTTTTTAACATTCA
>JAMKCH010065604.1:0-83743 GCA_023653785.1 Ophioderma brevispina
TACTTTAATTCAATTATGCTTTCAATGCAAATAGTTGGTTAAGAGAAACAATTTTATTTCATAAAAAATAACGAGGGGTTACATTTTCAACAACTCCTAACCCACCCTCCGCTGGCGATGGTTCTAGCTCTCGCTCGGTTGGTGGATGTTCTGCTCGCTCCGCTGGTGATGTTCTGCGCTCCGCTGGTGGATCTTCGGTGCGGCTCGCTCCACTGGTTGATCTTCGTGCTCGCTCCCTCTGGGTGGATCTTTTTCGCTTTCTCCGTTTGTGGATGTTCGGCGCTCGCTCCGCGGGTGGTTCTTCTGCGCTCTTTGGCTGGTGGATCAACTGCGCTATTGGCTGAGAGCGGGGCATCTGCTTGGTCAAATAAATCAAATCAAGAATACTTACTTCAATTATTTATGGAAAATCCTGTTTGTTACTAAAACAATTTTTATTTTCAATGTAAAAATAATAAGAGGATTTGCCTTTGAACACTCATAACCCACCGCTTTCCGCTTGCGGATTCATCTGTGCCTCTGCTCCGCGGTGCATGATGAGTTTCTGCGCTTGCTACGCTGTGGAGTTCGGATCTTGCTCCCTTGTCAAAATTTCAAAATACTAAATTCCATATTTTTCAATGTAATCGTTTTTTGTTATCCACTGCTAAAACAGGAATATATCTAAAACTCTGAACATGTTTTGAACCATGTTTCTAACATTTGTGAAATATTTGTTTCAATATCCAAACAACCTTATTCTAACATGTTTCCAATTTAATATTTTTAAGACCGTGCCACGGTGGGTGTTTAGGTATTCGACTCCAAGTTTTTAGAGAGTTGAACTGTTTAATACTAAAAATTTCCGCCACGTGTGCTAAACACGTGTTATGCGTGTAATGAGAGCTATTATGCTGCTCAGAACTTCTTATACGGGCATGCATGTGTGCTGCAATTCCCCTAAAAGAATAAAAATAAACAAGAATTGATACATAAACAATTTCTTCATTTCCTTCTTCCTTCCCTACCTCTTCTTTTCCTCACTCCTGTTTTTTTGTTTCTTCAATTTTCTATCATGTCATGTAAGAGTTAGTTTTACTAAAGAGCACTCATAAAACAATAAAAGTTATGTATAAGACCTATTTTCATACACTTACACATGTAGTGTTAGTTTGATAACTTCATGGACAAACAACTGGGATAGGTACTATTACTATCTGTGTACAAGCCTTCTGCACTTTAATTCGGTGTACGTAAAGATGCAACATTTTAATTTGCCCGATCAGGAATCCCATCTCCGTTTCTATGACTACTCCAGATATTCACCATCGAATGCACCAAACGTCGGCACGGTTTTTACTACCACAAAGCTGTACTGAGTACATTTTCAGCGTGTTTGGTTGGTCACGCCAGTGTAGAAATGAAAGTTGTGCTATGCCAAATAATTGCCATTGCTATGTTGGGCGTGTTTTTATCGAAGGAGTAAAAATTATGAAGATGGTGTTAATATTATAAGTATCGATTGGGAATATTTACCCCTTTTTAATCTGGAACCTCAACTTAATTTTAATTTGTTTCATACAAGAGTAAAAATTCGTTTAATATTGACCCAATAAAGAGGTGTTAATTATCATAATTTTCTAACCAAATGAACGAAGTGGAGGTCTCGCCAAACACCAAAAACAACTAATTGAAAGATTAGGATACACAAGCATACCATATTCGACGCCTATTGTTTGGCCGAATCCTTGCATTTTGACAATTTTTTTTTTTTTTTTTTTGCTCAAGACCTCATTTAATCACGAGTTGTTGTATATAATAACGTAATTTGTGGATCCAAAAGTAGAAAGAATAAACATAATTTTAAAAAGAATACGACTAATTGCACACACAAACGTACCATACACAAAACACTCGACTCACGTCATCACCATCATGATCCCATTATGTTTGCTCCTGCATAGAATTAAATATTTGTTTTACAAATAACACGTGTATTTGGGAAATATAGGGAACAGCTTCGTTGTTTGTAGGTTTACTAAAACCTTTTTGATTAAGGTTTTTTCCAGCTGAGGCGGTGGGTGGGTTATTTGAGTTGTTCTTAAAGGCACACCTCTCATTATTTTTTGAATTGAAACCAAATGTGTTTATTAAAAAAAACCAAACTATTTACATCAAAACAAAATTGAATGAAAGTCTTTTGACCAGCATACGTCCTCTCACTCGCCAATTATGAGCGAGCGCAGAATCTCCGGCGGTGGAACGAGCCGCAGTTGATCCTGCGGAGCGAGCGCAGAACATCTACCAGCGGAGCGAGCGCACCCGATCCACCAGCGGAGCGAGTGCAGGAGATCCACTGCGGAGCGAGCGCAGACATCCACCAACGGAGCGAGCGCAGAACATCCAACCCACCCACGAGCAAGCGCAAAAGATCCACCAGCGGAGCGAGCGCAGAAGATTCACCAGTGGAGCGGGCGCAGAACATCCGCCAAGGGAGCGAGCGCAGAACATCCACCAGGGGAGCGAGCGCAGAACATCCACCGCCGGCGCACGCTCAAAATATTCACCAGCGGAGCTACGCAGAATAATTTCACATTGAGCGGGGCGCAGAACATCCTCCAGCGGAGCGAGCGCATAAATCCCCACCAGTGAGCGAGCGCAGAACCTCCCACAGCTCCACTGGGCAGGGCCTTGAAAAAAATGTAAATTTACCGGAAGATAGTTTTGTAGTCCTCAACAGATTTCCCACTATATCTTATGTGTAAAATTTTCCCTCCAAATCGGCCGCATTTTTCCCTCCAAATGGCCACTTTCCTGGGAAGGGCTTCCCAAATTCCCCACTTTTGCGAGCCATGCCACTGGGTTTATGCAGTTTTTGTTCAAATGCAACATGTGATTTCAAAGCGAAAATATCACACGAGTGCAATTGATCATCATGTTATTGCAATTTAGAGTTTTTTTGTTTTTTAGTTGTAAATTATCAGATTCGTTTATATTGTAATAGTTTTTGGACCATTATTGTGTGCTTTATCTTTATTGTCCCCGTCCCCTGGGTAATCAGATATTTTAATATTTATCTGTATATCCGGAAACTTTTACAAAAACCAATCGTGTTTATGAATTAGTTTTGGTTTTATTCTATGTTTTGTGTTGCGTATCATTTACGGTGAAACTTTTGGAATCATTTTGTTTTTAATATTTTAAAGTGACCTGAGGAGATTTTTTTAGGATACGAATTTCTCTCAATATGCACAGGATCAATTGTAGAACCACCTACCAAACGTTCCGAAGGGTTTATTGGACAAAAAAGTACAAAAGAAAACAGCAAACCTTGTTTTGACTTGCCTGACTATCGTATTGTCCCCAGTGCCGACAGAAGTACTAAATCATCATATTACTTACAAAAGACGGCGTATTCGACTTATTCACTTCAGGTGTGATCTAATACCATTTGAAATCCATTCCAAATATGGAAAAATCCTGGTTCGACAAAAATTGGGGCGCTTCTTTCTGAAATCTCCTCATGTCCTTTAGGTTAAACTTTTATATGTACATTTTTGTGTTGTTTTCTGTGTATCAATTACGGATCTTCCGATCTGAAATAAAGTTTTGATATGGATGAAAACTCCTCTCATATTTTTACATTGAAACTAAAATTGTTATTTAAACCAAACTTTTTTCATTGAAACAAATTGAATTAAAGTATTTTGATATTTTGACCAAGCAGATGCCCGCTAGCCAAACTAAGCGCAGTTTATCCCAAAGCAGGGCAAGCGAAGAAGATCCACCAGCGGACAAGCGCAAAAGATCCACTAGCGGAGACGAGCGCAGAACATCCACCATCGGAGCGAGCGTCAGAATACCGCGCAGTGGATCGAGCGAAGAACATCCACCAGCGGAGGAGCGCATGAAGATCCGCCAGTGGATCTAGCGCAGAAGATCCCCCCAGCAGAGCTATTTGGAGGCGTGGGTTATGAGTTGTTAAAATGCAGTGCACCCTGCATTAATATTTTTACATTGAAAAATAAAATTGTTTATTTAAGCTATTTGCATTGAAAACATAACTGAATTAAAGTATTTTGATATTTTGACCAAGCAGATTCCCCGCCAGTAGAGCGAGCGCAGTTGATCCCACCAGCAGAGCGGCGCAGAACATCCACCAGCGGAACGACGAAGAACATCCGCCAGCGGATCTAGTCGCAGAACATCCGCCAGCGGGCGAGCGCATAACATCCGCCAGCCGAGCGAGCGCAGAACATCCCCAACGGAGCGAGCCGCAGAAGAAAAAAAAAAACATCCCCAGCGAGGCGAGCGCAGAACAACCCTCCAGCGGAGCGAGCGCGCAGAAGATCCACCAGCTGAGCGAGCGCAGAACATCCAACAGTGGAGCGAGCACAGAACATCCGCCAGCGGAGTACTCTCCCAGTACTATATTGTATTATACGATATAGTTTTCCGTGCTGAGCGCAGATACTCCACCTATGGATTACTGAGCTCGAGCGCAAACACTCCGCATATGGATTCTCTGCGTAGAGCGCAGAAATTTTCCATAGACTAAGATAGTGATGGAGGTGTTCCTGCGTCGAGCGAAGACACTCCGCCTATGTTCTCTGCGCTCGAGCGCAGGATTTTCCTTCGCTATATAGTGATGAGGTGTTTCCAGCGCTCGGGGCGCAGGACACTCCGCTATGGTTCTCTGCGATCGGCGGAGGATTTTTCCTTCAATTATATAGTGACGGATGTGTTTCCTGCGCTCGGGCGCAGGCACTCGGTTATGGGATTCTCTGCGCCGAGCGCAGGACTTTCCCCTCACTATATAGTGACGGAGGTGGTTCCTGCGCTCGGCGCGCAGACACTCCGCCTATGGATGTTGCGCTCGAGCGCAGTATGTTTTTTCCTCACTATATATTGACGGTGGTGTTTCCTGCTCTCGGGCGCAGGGACACGCCGCCTATGGATTTTCTGCGCTCTAGCGCCAGATACTCCACCATCGGATGTTCTGCGGAGTGGCGCAGAAGCTCCGGTAGTGGACCACTTACATAACTCCAAAACTGGGATGATTTTGCAAGAATTGGCAGAATTACCGAGAGGGGCGCGCCCCCTCAGCCCCCTCACTGGATCTGCGCCTGGACAGGGATTCACAATGCATGTACATAATGATCTATTCTTCTTAATGTTGACAACATGAGGTGGTGATTAATGTCTGATGGATGTAGACAACCCATGCATCTGAAATTAGATAACCATTTGGAGTTACTCTAGACAAAGTGGTTTATATTGAAAAGTGCTGTCTATGTAGTTCTCAAAAAAAGGAATTTAGAAATATGTCCAACTGCCCCTTGAGTATTAAATTTTGAGCAGGAGAATGTTTTGTATAAATATTGAACAGCATGACGGGAGGGAGGGCTCTGAGGGAGAGCCCCAGTAGAGAGAGGGGAGGAGGAGAGAGGGAGGGCGAGAGAAAGAAAAAAGTTCTAGAGGTAAGGCCGATTTTATGTTTTAATTTCATGGAAATTATATTGGCTCATACTGGACAATTGATATGCACCTTGGGTGCATTAATAGTTAGGTGAGTTAGGGTGCTAGGCCTGTGTCGAAGCTTTGTTATGATATTTACATTTGGCCGACAGGATGCACATGCACTCTTTGGAGGAAGAGTTAGTTGTATATGAAATGGGCGGAATCTTTGCTGCCAATTGCAAATTTATATTTCTCGTAAATTTAGGGCCATTTTGTAGTGGGTGATATGCGCGGATGTTGTGAAGAAAAGTGAAAACCCAGTAAGCAGAGAGGCCTTGATTTTTTTTCTCATGATGTTTCATGATACAAGTCAGACACCACATTTTGGAACTATTTTGAAAGTGAAGCCACATTTTCTCCTCATTTTTTGAGACCCTTGTGAGTTTCGTCAAAGAAATAAGACAGGGGGTATCTTTACCAAATGAGTATTTTTGTGGTGTTCTATTAAACACTATGCATTGGAGGGAGGGAATATAATCAGTCTCTCTTGTATCAGTCTCGGTTTTTTGCCCAGGAGGGGTTTTGAGTCCATCCCACAATGCACTGGTTTTTGGAAATTTCACTCAATAAGCAATTGTGATCCACAAAAATCATTATTCTAACACATTAACAAACCGACTTTACATCATTTTAGCCCATGAAGCCTAGTACTGGGGTAATTTTTAGCATGATCATGAAATGTCTTGCGGTCTTAAATTATGAACACTTTTATCCCCCGGCTGAAAACAGAGGGGGATAGATTGCGAAGGCATGCAGTCCGTGTGTAGTTAGGTGTGTGTATGTGTGGTTCCAGTTGGTTAGCTTTTCTAACCAAGGTTAGGTTTGCGTTTTTCAGGTCTCCTTCGAAAAGTTGAAGTCCGCTTGAAACCAGACTTGGGGTTAGGCTGTAATAGGGTTCTTTCATATGTGCATGATGTCAAAGGTCATGGAAAAAGGTCAACGATCATCTTGGTCATGTTCAGACTGCCATCTTGCCAGGGGGACGATGGGGCAAGTTTATGCTGTATTTTTTTATCTGACATGTTTTGTACAGTACAATATAGGTACATTGCAAAGGCCATTATGGGATGTTTGCAAAGATTTAGTTAAAGTCGTCCACAAAGGGAGAGTATATTGGATTTCAAATAACACAGCTCACTGCAAAGCTTAGTTGATTTCAAATAAAACCATGCTGCCAAAAAATAACATTAAAATGGATCCTGCTGATCTGAATCACTTTAAGAATATTTTCTTCAGTTTTTTGTCTTGGTTGGTTCCTAGAAAAACAGTCTTGAAGCCGTTGCTAGGTAGGCATAGTTAAAAAATCCCATGTCCAGGATTGTGGCAAAGGCAAAACACAGGTCCCGCGTGGTTTTCCGAAATTCGATATTATACTCTCTCTCTAGAGGAGACACATTCTAACAGAGCTTTTCTAAAGATGATGGCTATAATTTACCAGTTGAAAGTGAAGTATGGTCTTGGCTAATTAGGTCTCTTCAAAAATGAGACCCACAACGCCTTACCTGTTGTGCACTTTAATAAATAGATAGGACTACATTTACCACTTGCATCATTGACAAGAATACCCTAACTTGCTTAGTTTTCCCCCATATTATAGAGGTTGTGAAGTGCGTGGTGAAGTCGAAAAAAGATGTGTGGGAAGGTGTTTGGAAGTCCCATACCACATCCGTTGCAAAAGTAAGCTGTTGCTTATGTGAGTGTATTTTGATGGTCCTTGGTATGGGTTCAAAAGGTAGTGACTTAGGTGGAGTGACAAAATTGGAAAGTGTCTATTTGTTTCACGAAGTCTCCAACCATCATTGACAAAAAAAATAAAAAATATACTTTGTTTATAGTGATTGCCTTGTCTCGATCCAAAGGTACTCTGTTAACCAAGATACTTTTACAAGATGTTATGCACATGACATCCACAAGGGCGGGCTTTGCTAGCAGTCTAGTTACCATGGGGCTGAATCTGCACATTAAAGTCACTATAGTCGCCGTCATTAATTCTGAAACAAGGCACGCGCGCGCCTGTTGAATTGCGCATTAGATTTCCGTTGTCAAGTGTTCATCACACACTTCCGGGCTTACGCTTGAGGGCAGGCAGAATTTTGTTTCAGATACTGCGAACACACTCAATCGGGGGGAGTCCAATAGCATCAGTTGGTTATCGGTGATTGGTTCAACGTTATTTCTAAAAATAGCTCAGGTATTACCCCGGTTTGTTGATGACAATAGCTTTTGTAAATGATCGCACGATCGGAAATTCCCAATGATTTTTAGCAAAAGTCTCAGTCTACAAATGGCAGTGCCCGTCCGAAACAACGGAGTTGGGATCGTGTGATTTTTGCCGAAGAAGATTCAGATTCTGATGCAGGAATTGAGGTGGATTTGATGCAGCTGAGATGAGGGAAGAAAGAAAAAGCTGAAAGAGGGTCTAAAATGACTTTGATATGGGAGCTGATCATGTACAATTGCGTAGTGACCAGTATTGCCAGTCGAGACCGAGACTCGAACTGGCTAGGCGAGCCTTACTGATTTGACAGGGATGTTGATCATACACCACCAACAACATTTTGTTCAAGTTCCTTTCGTGTACCTATGTGTGCGAATTTGGGATATGGCCAAACAATAGAAATAGTTAAATATTATAATATGATATATAGATAATTGTCACTTTCTGTTAGTAACAGTCTGGCAATTGTGATGGAAGTTTATTTACTGTTTACGTGGTAATCACCAAATATTCTGCGATTGGAAGAAGGGGGGGGGGTCCGAAAATTTCAATATAAAAGGTTGCCGCAGTTGTAAAAAGGGTGCGGGTCAAATAAAAAGGGTGGGATCAAACCCGGACCCAATGCCCACTATATGCCACACCCCCAGTTTAGACTACTGTTCATGTGAATCACTACACTGGAGTTGGTTCTAAGAGAGGGGTGTGCCTAATCCCAAGTTAAGAGGCCCCATTTAATTAAAAAATGCCAAACCAAAAATCTGAATTGATTTGTTTTAAGGTATGTTGTGACATAGAAGTAAAATACGTCTTGCAAGTTGTAAAATATGTGCAAAATGTCCTTACCCTTTCCATAAAACCCTTTCTCAAATTCATCTCCCCATGACAGGAATTGGGGAGGGTTTCTCCTTTTAAGGCCAAATAAAAAAGATTAGTCTCACTTCTCCCTCGCATAAGTGTCAAACTAAAGAGAAGGAAAATTTGGCGCCCAATATGGCCAAAAATGATGCAATAAATAGAAATTTCGTCATAGTTGCAATGTAGCATTTTTGACAAAAAAACACATATTGTTTTGGTTTACGGGTTGGATCTGCAGAACTGGTACAAACTCTCTTCTTTTTTGGCCTTAATGTAGGCCTGTATAAATTTTACACACTGCAGGTATAACAATTGGGCCTAAACTGAAATTATAGACTGAACACACCTTGTATGCCTGCCATGTTCAAGGTGGTTGACACGCATGACAACCTCATTTTGTCTGAAATTTTATATTTCATCCATACAACAACAACGCCATTTTTAACCATACACTAACAATATTCCTACTGCTGACTCCTTTCATTTTTCTTTAAGGGTTCGTATTTAATCGCTTTGCCCTATAATATTCTTTATTCTTTCCTTCTCCCAGATTGGGGTTACAAATTGTCCCGATTTTATTGGGAGGGGATCAGACTGTCTTGATTCGTGTCCTCAAAGCTTAGAACATGGAGTGTTAACTGGAGGCCTGTCCTCAAATTTTGGTAGACTAAAAAAACTTAATGGAATGGAAGAAAAATGATGGATTTGAAAACCATGGCCGATTTATTGTTGTTCCTGTCCAATTGTGACAAAGAAAAATGTCATGACAACCATGGAATGTTGCAATTGGGGTCTTTTTTTTAGGTCCCAAGTGAATGCTGCTAGAGAAAATTGGGAACTAGTGGTGGTTGGAATCCTATATTCGTCGATCTATGGATTTGAAATAATTAAGCCAAATTGATGTTTTGTTATCCGAGTGCAATTACACGAAACACACCAGCCTCTGCAGATGCAAAACCGATGCAACACTATTACTTCATAAGTACTTCTTCTGTGGTTGTTTTTTTTGTTTAGATATATAGGGTTTTTATGTTGCAATGTAATTGCGGTGTTTGAAGCAGTCAGTCAGCTAGTATGATGGCAATGGTTTGGAATGTAACCAACGAGGGTTGGTGTTGAGTCCATCCACAATGCACCATTTTTGGGAAAGTTTCATCACTCAAGACATCTAGTCATGTTGTCCCCAACAAAATCCTATTTCTTTAACACATAAAAACCCTGACTTTGAGACACTAATTTAGCCCACAAAGCACACTAAATACTTAAAGTTTATTTCTAGCATGATTCTGAAATATCTTGTGGTTCCTAAATAACTTGACCACTTTTTTACCCGTAAGACACATCATTGATTTTGAGAATATTTGAAATTTGCAGGAATAGCTTCAAAGTGAAGGATACGTCTGTAGAATTCTCATAAGTTACCTTTTCAGCTGTAGAATTGACCGAAAGGAGAAAACGGCAGTGTTCCAGATACGATTTCTCCATTCAATTACGTGTTGTTGTAAGTTTCCGACGGACCGTTAATGAACTAAAATCCTCCCCCTTTGGAATTTTCTGTCCCCTTATTAGGTTTCTTCTGGTCTTATCATTTGCAGGGTATGTTAGGATACCATTACTTGTTACAATACTGTCAAATCTGATTTTTGATGATTTTTCGATTTGCTGATTTAGCAAATCACTGATAGTGTCTTTAAGTACTGACATGTGTTTCGTACAGTTCAGTATAGGCACTTTGTCAAGCATTATGGGATTGTTCAAAACCCCTCTGGTACTGTACTGTGACTGGCAATCTGCACTATGAATAAAATGTGACTGTATTATACGTCTACTTCTACATTATCACCTGGTAATAATGCCTTTGGTGCATTTTAGTGAATATGATGATGAATATCTGAAACTTGAGAGAAGACTATCAGATCGTGGTTTAGAGGGTGTCTGGAGCTCTTTATTGCGGGGACCAATACAAAAAACATGCCTTATACTAGGTGGCTTGAATGAAACCGAACAACAGGCCGATCACATCTTGATATTTTTGATACCTTTTGTAAATCATTTTTTAAAACGTGCCTGGTCTGTCAGACAATCCATTTTGAATCAATGAGTTCTTTTTCATTATGTCTATTGCTGTTGATATTGTATATATTTGCTGTTTCTTTCTTTTTGTTTTTTTTTATTTTTGGCATGTATGGAACGCACCCGTCGGGGAGACGTGTGCTGCTGTTTCAAAAGTGTATGTCCAAATAAATAAATAAGATAAAAAAAGTAAAAAAAAACTCTATGATTAATTTTAATTTACATACTAAATTGTATTTACATACTAATTGCTCGACTTTGTTTACTTTCTTGATATTTACTACTGTTTGTTTTTGAACACTGCACCTTTTAGCTTAGGCTTATTTTGGAATACTTGGCTGGAAGACTCTGAAATCCAAGGACACATCGATTCCGACAAAAATATCCTCCTGTCATTTGTGGATTTTGCAAAGGGTGTGATGCATCCTGGTCTGTTTTGGAAGGGAGCCATCATGCATCACATCATAAAACCATCCACCATAATAAACAAAGCTTGTATACCTCTCAGTGTTATGGGATTATTGTAAAGCCAGCACTGGCACATTTTCACAAAATATGAAATTTCTTCATTTGCTTACAAATGAAGTCTATGCCATTGGAAGATAGATATATTTTACTCAGTAAAAATAACATACCCAAAACAGATGAGGACATGTTATAATATGCTAAGACATCCAGGTAATTTTGTAGGCTAACTTTTAGTCTTACTTTAATAACACTTGTTCCTACTTTACTGAATTTCATAGACCTTGAATGAACTCATTGATATTAAAACCACAAGGTCACAGACTAGTCAAACAGGGGGCATACTGTGGGAATCAACTCAGGTTTGTTTTCTTGTGTTACCAGCCATGTCTTCCGAAAAATGTTGCCGGAGTTCATTTTGTGTCTCGCCTGAACTTTGTTCAGGCAGAGACTTAGTAATCCACTTTTTCGTCTGTCCTGTCTGTCGTCTGTCTTGGTGTCCTCCGCGGCGACCGTGTTCACTGCTTGTGTATGATTATCTGGAGTTCCATAAAGGCTCTTATGATGTAACTTGGTGGAAAGAGCGGGTCCACGAGTTCTCTACCTGATTAGATTTTGGCGTAAAAATATGCTAATTAAGTATCTAATTTGCGTATAATGAAAATTTTCCTGCAAGGCTTTGTACAAGTTTTTCTGAGTTTCGTAAGGAGGCGTAGGATTATGTAACTTGGTAGAAGGGAGCGGGCCTGGAGAGTTCTCAAACTTATTAAATTTCGGGCATATTTCGGGCCAATTATTATGCAATGAGCTAAATTAAAATGCCAAAATCAGCATAATTGCTCTAATTTTGAAATGGTACATTGATAGGGAAAATTCCTTCCCTGCATGAAAGCCTGTATTGGTGCTCATCTTTTTTGCAATTTGAAAGTGTGATAAATGCAGCTTAGGTTGGCAAATGAGCTAATTCAATATGCCTATATTAGTGTATCCTTCTCTGATACCGTACATCGGATAGGCAAAATTCTTCGCTGCATGAAAGGATACATGCCATGCATCTTTTGGGTGAATCATAATTGGGTCAAGTGGCATTGTTGGGTGTAAAATCTTCTAATTAAAGTGTCTATTTGCAGTAATTTTAAGAAAAAAAGCTTGTGTTTATCAGTTTATCTGAGTTCCGTAAGGCATATAATGATGTTAACTTTTGTGTAAGGAAGCGGGTTGAAAGAGTTCTCGACCCTGATTAGATTTTGGTGGCGTATTTTGTGTTAAATAGGTATGCAAATGAACTAATTATATGCATAAAAATATGCGTACTTGCTATTATTTTTGAAAACGTACATCAGATACACAAAATTCCTTCACTGCATGAAGCCTGTATTGGTGCGCATCTTTTTTGCCATTTGACAATATGTGATATTTGCGGCTTAGGTATCAATGAGCTAATTAAATATGCATATGGCTGTATCAGCTGAAACTGTACATCAGATAGGCGATGTGTTGCAGGGTGGTGGGGAGGGGGTGGGGTGTTGCAGGATGTTGGGGAGGGGGTTGGGTGTTGCGGGGTGTTGGAGAGGGGGGGTTGGGGAGGGGGTGGGGTGTGCGGTGGGAGTGGGGTGTTGCGGGGGGTGGGGTGTTGCCGGTTGCGGGGGGTGGGGGTGTTGCGGGGGTTTGGTGTTGCGGGGTGTTTTGGGGAGGGTGGGTGTTTGCGGGGAGGTGGGTGGGGTGGGGTGGGTTGCGGGGATTGTGGGTGTTGTGGTGTTGCGGGGTGTTGGGGGGTTGCGGGGGTTTTGAGGGGGTGGGGTGTTTTGAGGGGTTTTTGGCTTTTGGGGGTTGTTTTTGGGGTGTTGGGGGTAGGTGGCATGTGTTTGTTGGCGGGTGTTTGGGTAGGAGTGGTGTTGGGTAGGAGATGGGGTGTTGAGGAGGGGGGAGAGTGTTGCAAGGGGTAGGTATTTTGTTGCTGTGTGCGAGAAGCAGTCTTGATTCCCCAAAACAAATTTTGGCGGGAATCATTAATTCCCACTGTGTTAGGTCAAAGTTTAGAGAATCAATATTGATTTCATGCAATCAAAAAGTTTTTTTTACTAGACTCTTCTGCGAGATCGATTCCCGGATTCTCGCCGAAATTCTAGCCCTGGTGTTGGGGAAGGGGTGTTGGGGAAGGGGTGTTGCGTTGGGGAGGGGTTTTCGCGTTGGGGAGGGGGTTTGCAAGGGTGTTGTGAGGTGGGGTGTTGCGGATGTTGGGGAGGGGATGGGGTGTTGTTGGGGTGTTGGGAGGCGGTGTTGGAGAGGGGGGTGGGGGTTGCGGGGTGTTTGCGGTTGTGGGTTTGGGGAGGGGGGGGGGGTGTTTTGTGCGGTTGCGGGGGGTTGGGGAGGGGTGGTGTGGCGGTTGCGGGGTGTTGGAGGGGGTGGGGGTGTTGGCGCGGCGGGGTGTTGGGAGGGGGATGGGGTGTTGCGGGGTTTTGGGGAGGGGTGTGGTGTGGGAGGGGCGGGTGGGGTGGTGCGGGGTGTTGGGGAGGGGGTGGGGTGTTGCCGGGTGTTGGGGAGGGGGTGGGGTGTTGCGGGGTGTTGGGGATTGGGAAGGATGGTTGCGTGGTGTTGGGGAGGTGGTGGGTGTTGCCGGGGTTTTGGGAGTGGGATGGATGTGCGGGTGTTTTGGGGAGGGGGTGGGGTGTTGCGGGTTTGGGGGGTGTTGCTGTGTTAGTGAGGGGTGGGGTGTTGCGGGGTGTTAGGGAGGGGAAGAGGTGTTGGCGGGGGTGGGGTTGTTGGGCGGGTGTGTTGGGGAAGGGGGGTGTTGTGTTGCGGGGTGTTGGGGAGGGGGGTGGTGTTGTTGCGGGGTGTTGGGGATGGGGTGGGGTGCTGGCGGGTTGTTGGGATGGGGTGGTGTGTTGCGGGGTGTTGGGGAGGGGGTGGGGTGTGCGGCGTGGTGGGGAGTGGGATGGATGTTGCGGGGTGTTGGAGGGTGGGGTGTTGCGGGGTGTTGGGGAGGGGGACTCTCAATCCTCCACTGATCTGCTTGTACAACTTTGTTTTCGACACCCTCTAGTTCATACAATTGCAATCTGATCTGCTGCTCTTTGTCTTACAGCCATGCGCACGAAAGCAGGCGAGACCTGTGGTTTGTCGAGAACCGCCTTGTGTAAAAAATAGTTCTGTTTACCCATAAGGGTGCTGATTTGGTCTTAATCATTTCAGGTGAGGACTATGTATAATATATATATATATAATATATAAAACTTTAAACACAATTGAAAAGTGCCTTGAAGGTGCCTATTTTTTAAATGTTGGCAGTGGTAATTTTACTTGCAGGAAGTGTGCCAGAAATTGGCAATTAGCCATAACTTTCGATCATGTTGGGCTCAATTGGGGGAAACTGGGGACAAGATTTTTTGGAGGGATCCTTCTATTTACACCAAACAAACCTGACAGTGAATAAACAATGCTTCAATTTGTAATGATTTCCAGGAAAATCCCCCCTGTCTACCTTTATCAGGTCTTTGTTATGCAAGTACAATCTGAGAGTCATCACCTCAAAATTTAAAATGATGTTTACTGTCCAGATAGATGAGAGCTTTTTAAAGTTTCAATTCGAACCATCTACAATCTTTTAAATGGACCTCTTATAGGAAAAAAAATTAAGGCATGTCGTGAACCTTGTTAAATGATGTCAAAATTTTAATTAAAAAATATCATCCATGTAAAATCTTCTATAAAATGAAGCCAAATTTAAAGTTTTAAAAACAAAGTAGTAAAAAAATGAAAGAACAAAAGTAAAGCAAACAGATGTAACTTTATAGAATGAAACTAAGCCACGGCTATATTTCAGCAAAACAAAGAAGGTGTGAAACTTTAATACAATAGTCGGCTATTGTTTCAAGAGCTACCTGCCTGAACCAATTAGACACCTCACCAAGATGAAACAATTAGAGACCCCAACATTGAATGGAATTCCTAGGATTGAACAAAATATTTTTTGGGACATGGGGTTTGCCCCTGCAGAAAAAACCCACATACTACCACATGCTGCAAGTTAGGTATGGTTCACTCAGTCGTTGTGGGAAAACAATAACTATGTAATGGGCCCCAGGCAGGCAATTGTTTATAAAGCCTTGTCCCTGGTTTTGTCATTTGAAATATCTCATAAAGATATTGCATTTTCAAAAAATGTGGGGGAAGTTTTTTTGTTGTGAAGTTAGGGGGTCTTTTTTGTATGCGTTGGTATATGCTTTGTCAGGTTTTATTAACTATGATGAGGGTGGTGAATACAGGGCTATTATTAGCCTCAATTGTGTGGGATTTAATGACAAGAAGGTATTGTTAAAAAATTCAATACAGAAATGAGCCATAATTGATAACAATAATAATATTAATAAAATTGCTGCTATGTTGGCAGTTTAGGGATTGCAATTACAAGGCGTAAGGGTATATGTTGTAGTTAATAATTACAAAAATTATACTTATTGGGGCTATTTGTGATATATAAAGTTTTGTGTTTGTCGTGTTGGAGGTTCAAAGAGGCCACACCAAAAAAGTTGTGGATCAGTAGTATTTTTGCAGGATGCTTAATTTGCATTTTTGAAGTTATGTTGCAACGACATACAAAAAAATACATGACCTCTAAACTCCAACTAAATAGTTTCGACATGATGGCACACCAAGAGGATTTTGGTAATATTTCATATAGAAGTCCCAAGTATGCAAATGAGCAAATTAAAATGATTCCGTCATTGCGCTGTTGCGTTGTGCAGTAGAATTTGATGGAATAACTGGCCAATACCTCTTTGCCCATACTTTGGACTTCGATATGAAATGTTCTCTGGGTATCCTGGTTTTAGGGTATCCTTATATGGATTGGATGAGTGAATTCCCAACATCAATTTAGAGTTCTATTCTTACTTTGCATTTGGTGGTTGTAAAATGCCTTTAAAATGAAAACAAAAAGCAAATTTAAATTGCTTGTTTAATTAATTATTATGTGGAGCAATTTAATGCTATTTAATTCAAAATTTCACAATTTTTGTAACCAAAGGAAACATTTAAACCTTTAAATCTTTCTAATGGATATGTTTGAAGATAAACGGTTTGGGCATTTTGTGACCCCCATGTCAGATCTGACATATCTGACACGGCCTATCGGTTTTTATAATTCCGTTTAGCTCCGTTTTATTGGAGCTAATTGGGAGGGGAAGTTAATCCCTTTAGAATTTAGACATGGACGGTACGCGGTATCGCAACTTAAGGTGGTCCGTTTATCGCTTGTGAAAAAATCGTGCCCCATGTCTATCACCAACGGCGAATAAAAACACGGACCAATCCTGATGGAAAAGTATCAATGTAGTACACGATTTTACAGATTCGGATAGGCGTAAACAAATCTCCCATGTCAAAACTGTAAAGTGGTCATTTTTCTCCCTATTATGGGCGACACACTATTGGCAGTCAACGGATTCAGCCATGGGGGGGGGGGGGTAGGGGAATGCCATACTAACAGACAACATACGGCACTACCGAGAGCTAGTCTATTTCAGCTAGTCTATTTAGATCGGAATAACAGACCTGGATAAGACGCGACTAAAGGTGGATTATCCCAGGTAGGCCTAAGGCAATAATTTCACGAACGTGGGAGTTCTATCTAGGGAAAAATTTTCTGGAAAATGGGGGGGGGAAAAAAACACAACACGAATCGAAAACGTATACGGGTCACAACCACTCCAGTATCTGCGGTTTTTATATCTCGGTATGCAGGCTGCCACTTGTGAGAGCTTGTGAGCGATCTAATAGGGTGCGACTGAGTTAAAAAAACTAGATGATGTTTACCTCAAAAAGTTCGAAACATGCAGGCTGGCGCGGACATGCAATTTTCCTGGAATTCTCGATTAGGAATTCCCGCGCGAATGATATTGACTTAGTCGCCTTTTTGCTCTGTTCAACAAATAAATAGGACCGCATTTTGTGTTTAGATTTAAAGTGGAATCGTTGAAGAGATTAACATTAATAGTTATCGCCCATCCCTTAGCTGCATTCATATTGGTTGTTGTCCCGATTCGGCGGTGTCAGAATCAGAAGTATGGTCAGATCTGACTGGGGGTCACAAAATGACCAACCCCGTGAAGATAACCATTACGCAGTGAAAATTAAAATGTCTAAGTAGGTCATCTTAGTGTAAAATGGTTGTGTTAAAATGGCTTGATGTTCCTTGAAAGGACAGCACAGAGCACTAGCTAGACATAAAGACATCCAGGTAAGTGTAGGCCAATTTGTAGTTTCCATAACTTTAATCAACAATTGTGTATATTACATGAATGTTTTGACTTGTACTCATCGATATTAAAAACCACAAAGGTTATAGACCGATCAAACAGTGGGCATAGCACGCGCGGGAAAATGCATATCGGCGTGCGTGTGTTCTTGTGTTAAGGATCCATTTTCGTTGTCTGCTGATTTAAGTCGCCGGCGACCGTTTTTAAATTATAAACAATTCGTTACCCAGAAGGAAGCTGATTGTCTTAATCATTTCGGTGAGGGCTTTTGTATATAAAAGCCTTACAACCATTGCAAAAAAATTATAGATTGTGAAAAATCTTGAGTGCCGCACTATTTTTCAAATGGGCCAGTGTCTCTTTAACATGGCTTAATTCCTTGACAAGGGTTCCTAAGAACTTTCAATAATTGGAATCAGCAGTGGGTGAGGAGTATTGTTTCAATCGGTGTTTGAACAGTCAAGATCAAAGCAAAGAGAGGGCTGAGCCCTTCTCACCCCCCCCCCCCCCCTTCAAAGAGGGAAACTAGGGAGATATATATAACACATTCAGTACTCTGGAGATGGCAGTATTTGATTCCATGCCCAACAGACCTCAATCCCGAACATGTGCATAATTCCAGGAAGAGGCTCCCTGTCAAACAATTGCATGTCAATTCTAACATGGATATAATTTCCATTTTCAAAACACATGGTAGAGGGCTTCCTTATTTCCTTGTTGCTACAGGTGTTTGGTTTTGGTTTATATTTATTATTGTTGGTGGGGCTGCCAAACATTCCATTCTTGAAAGAGGGGCCTCCTTTTCTCTACCCTTCTCTTGGTAAGCTGGATGCCAAATAGTTACGCAACTTCAACATATGCTAAATGCCCAATGGAATGAATTTGCTGAAATGAATGGTTGAGAATAAGGCATTAACCCCAAATAGAGCCCAGGAGGAAAGTTGTTGTCGCAAGATGACGATAAGGCACACGTTACAAATTTGGATAACATTCAAGTGGAATATTATGTACTGTGACTTTGCGAACGCATCCCCCTCAAGATGAAATCGCTTTCGACTCCAATTGTTGTTGGGCTCTGCATTGCGGCCATATTTTTACATAATAGAATCAAGAACTCGCATTCGACTGAGTTGAATTTAGTGTTATAGAAACCAAACAGGAAACAGTAGTAGTGTAAGGACTGAAAGATGAATGTTTGATACAATAATTACCAAACTAGCAGTTGTAGGCTGATATGGAAAGTGCACCTTACTGCATGAGAAGATATTGTCACAGCCACGAAATAGATTATTAAAATTGTGTTTTTAAGTTTTTTATTTTTTTCAAAACAAGACAATGTACATCAAAGTTTGTGTGTCCGTATGTCCGTCCGTTATGACTCGGTTTAACCTTTTTTAAAAGCTTTGGAGCTAAACGCTCTCCCCGATTACTTCAACTTGAGAGGATATAGATTGAGGCGCCGCAATCGTATGTGTAGCTTTTGGCTGCAGTATTTGCATTTCATGAATTTAATTAGCTTATTTGCATATTTCAGGACATTAAGGTTTAACCTTTTGAAATGCTCTGCTGGATATACGCAATCCCGATTTACTTCACACTGGGTAGGGTGATAAGTGAGGTGGCACAATATTATGTGTAGCTTTGGTGCAATTATTTGCATATTATGAATATTAATTAGCTTATTTGGGCCGGTCAAATGACAACCCTTTCCACGCAGCTTGTGTGCAAGTTATCGGGAGTTCCGTGATGAGGCATAGTTAATAATGAACTTGATGAGAAGGAGGAAGTGCGGTAATTAACGAGTTCTCGACCACCGATTTTGATGTCGGGCATATTCGGGCGAATTAATATGCAAATGAGCTTAAATGTGATATGCAAAATCAGAGTAACGCTATATTTTGAAACGTACATCGGATATGAAATTCTTCTCTGCATGAAAACCATTATGGTGCGCATCTCCTTTGCCATTTGAAGTTCTGATACATCAGCTAGTATGCCAATGAGACTAATTAAAATGCGAATTGCTGTAACATGGTACATCGCATATGCAAAAATTACTTTGCTACATGAAAAAACCTACTATACTATACATCTTGTGTGTGAATATATGGAAGGGTTGGGGGGGGGGGCAGGGGTTGGGGGATAAAGTGGTGAGGTGGGGTGCGTCAGGGGTATGCAAATGAGCAATAAATATCATATTGCTGTATCGCTAAAATGGTGTACATCGGATATGCAAAATTCCTTTGCTACATGAAAATAACTATACCATACATCTCTTTGTGGGAATCATTGAGGGGGAAAGAGTGGAGGTGTTGGGGATGGGGACCGTGTGGGTTGTAAGTGGAGAGGTTGGGGTGGTCGGGAGGGGGCGGGGTGGTGTGCATCTGGGTGTGGTCGGAGTGGTGGGCGTCAGGTAGGGTAGGGTCGTTCGGCGTAAGGGTGGGGTGCGTCGGCGAGGGCGGTGTGATTCTCATGGACCTTGGTGACTGTGTGACCATGGCTGACTTCATGTGACCTTGGTGACTTCTTGTGACTTGGTGACTATGTGACCTTTGTGACCCATGCCACCTGGCCGTCGGGGAAGGGTGAAGGGCGGGGTGCGTCGGGGGAAGGGTGAAGGTGTGGTGCATCGGGGAAGGGTTGGGGCGGGGGTGGACCTTTGTGCCCCATGTGACCTTTTGTGACCCTTGCGACTTTGTGACACTCAGTGACCCCATGTGACCTTGGTGACCCATGTGACCTCAGTTAAACCCCATGTGCCTGTTGACCCCATGTGACCTCAGTGACCCCATTGACCTGGTGACCCATGTGAACCTTGTGACCCCATTTGAACCTTTGTGAACCATGTGACCTCAGTGACCTTGGTGACCCATGTGACCTTTGTACCCATGTCCCCTTGGTGACCTCATGTCACTTGGTGACCTCAATGTCACCTTTTTACCCTTCACAAACTGCGATGGCATACGACACTCGCAGTCCAACGGCCGTGTTGTATTTTTCCGTACAGTTTCGTTTACACTTTTTTAAAATGATCTGCTGGCTAATACTATGCCCGATTTATTCAAACTCGTATTTTGCATAAACGTTCTCCAGTGCATTTGTTCCCTTTCTAATCATTTGCCACACTTCATCATAAAGCAGGATCGCGCAACCAGGTGACAACCGCTTGGTTTCATTTTTTGTTCCCAATTTTCAAGATTAACACCCATGCCAAATTTTTTTTGAATTTACAGAGATGTAACAGTACACTATACCCTGCAAGTTGTACCTGTAATGTAAGGCCTATGAATTTCTATACCCATGTCAAATATTTAAGATACATGTAGGCCTTTTACTTTTTTTTTTTCAGTCGCTGCTGAAGGAAAAAGAATGTTCCAACACAAAAAAACGTAATCTTGATTTCGTTCTCTGTTTTTGGCAATTTAAAAACTGGTAGTCCACTGTCACCGGGGTCAAAAATTTGAATTAAGAATTATAGGTTACATCTTAAAAGACATGTAGGTTTATGACACAAAGGTAGGGGTGGTGTCCTGATCAAGGTCTGACTTTTCATATGATGATTTCTCCCTCACATGGAATTGATGGAAGCATACCACCAAAGCTCGATTACCAATTTTGTAATAAAATTGGATTGAATCAGCCCAAATGTATTGGTCGAGCTGTGAGTTGCAAAAAATTGGTCGAGACGCAGTCGAGCCCAATATTTTAAAACTCATAGTGGGACCAATTAATATTCTGGGCGCAAATCATCCATTTTTCATTAATCATGCGTATGATCCGATATTGATAGATTTGGATGATTTGAGTAGGATAAAAGAATTTATCGGTCAATCTATAGTTTTATGGAAATAAAAAAACAAAATTGTGCGAGTCGGCGGAGCGCAGCGCATATTTTTCGAAACCCATAGTCGAGACCGTAAAATTCTTGTATCCTGCGATAAATCATCCAATTTATCAATTATTAGTTTTGAATCTGGACTTGACTGGCTCAAGGTAGATAACTAGATCCTATAACATTAGTGAAAGTATCAACACCACATGTACTGATCAATATTTTTAAAGTGAACACAGGAAGTATCAATAAATTGAACCAGTTGACAACAATGAAAACCAAAGTAAATGGGGAGCCATTAACACCAGGAACACCAAAGAAATGGACCAGAACACCAAGAACCACCCACAAAATTTCAAACAGACAGCAAAACTCAAATAATGACACCTCCCAAAGAATGGAACATCCCTAGACTACTTCGGCCAATCATAATCCTCCCAGAAAAACTCATGTCCTTGTCTTTTGGAAACTCAGTCATGGTTACAAAAAACTCATGTCACGTCCTCAGTTCATTGTTTTAGTGTACATTAAGCTGTGTACAAAGGTATAGGATGAAGATTCTGAAAACATAATAATAGCTTGTATCGTGCACCTCAAAGCCTTTGGATTTTAAAATGCGTTGAATTCGGACCGGCCGGTCGGATAGTAGAAGCAAAATAATTGCAAATCAAACATTGGGCAAATAGGTAAACTGTGTGTAATAAATGTTGTAGTACGACATGTGGAACTTTTGTTATACAGGAAAGGACACATTCTGGGCCTAATTGCTCGTTTTTTATGAGAAAAATGTGAACTTTTCTTCTGATACCAACATCTCAATTTGAATGAGTTAAGTGGGGGGGGGGGGATGAGGTTTTGTTCCAATTGGGTATCTGCACCCACCTTTTTCTTTTAACTGGGTGTTTTGTTATATTAACAGTACACTGCGCGATTTCTAAATGAATCAACTTATTTCATTATTATTATTACCAACCCAGGACAAACACTTCAAAATTCATATTTGATATTAAAATCTTTTTAAAAGATGCAATATTACAGCCATCTGTGGCAAGATATTTTTCAAGTTTGAAATCAAAGATGATATATTGTAATGGATGCTATGTAAGGCAGGTGCTTTGCCGATATTTTTGCTTTTGAAACTCAATCTACTGTGTAACAGATCAGATGGCCACACCTGAAAACCATACGAAAAGTGCAGCCTGACCCAGTCTAACTCAATGTATGTACCCAGTAGCCATTTGTCTGTATTGTAGCACAACTTGTGGATCATATCAAGTGGAATTGAAAATATATCAGAATTAAAGATGTGACATCAGTATTAAAGGTCCAACGAGAGATTTTGAGGCATCCATACATTGTGTCATACGTAGTGATTTCATAGATAAGACCCCAATAGATTTCTTATCTTGTATTTGGCTACGGAAATACCTTGAAATTTAAAACAAAAGGTGATTTTTATTCGCTTAATTTCAACATTAAACATAGGCTGAATGTTACTAAATTAGAAATTCCACAATTTTTTGAAATAATTCTCAGCTTAATCCTTTCAGAAGGGGATATTTTTGATAGAAAGCTTTGTTAGTGCAAAAATCAGAATTTTTCACATTTTTTAGGGACACCTGTTATGTGAAAGCTCTCGTTGCACCTTTCACACTGATCTCTGTGGGGATTGGTCAATAGAGGGTGATGTAACATACAGTCTTGACCTTTGTACACCATGCATTGCAGCGGCTGGCCGGCTGCACTGCCTGAAAAGAGCCTGTTTTAATTATTACAAAACATGTTTAAAATGCTTCTTGTGTATTAGCAAACCTGTAGGAAGCATCTAAACTTTTAGAGCAGTAATGCTATGACTGAAATGTAAAAAAAAATTGAAATGGTCCCAAAAAAAGACGTGGGAGGGGATGTTAACATGATTGTTTGGTACTATAAATTGTCGTTCGAGTGCAACAATGTCGTAAGTGCAATAGCTGCCATTTGTCAGAAATTTCCATCAAGGATACTATTTTGCCAAGTCTTTGGTTGGTCATTGGCTCTTGAAATGGTTCTTCAGGTGACTGTCATGAAAAGTTTCTTCAGGTGACTGTGGCACCTGAAGAACCATTTCAAGAGCCACTGACTCAAGGAAAGATGAATTAAGAGTCATCCAGATACATGGCAGCACACAGATGTATCACATGGCAGATATTGCACTTTGTTTCACTCACATTACAAAATGGCTTTGGCAATTTAATTGCACATGGAATCACTGCATTGTCACATGGGCTTGGTAAATCGTTACATGGCCACGGTCATCTATAAATCGGTGTATGGTGAATTTTTTTACTATTTTTTTCTAAAATTTAATAGAACCAAAACTGCTGTGTTTTGAAATCATGGATTCAACCCGCATATCAATTCCTACTTACACGTATACATATGGTCACAAATATTTTTGGGCATCTTAATTTTAGTTCACACTTCCTGCTATAAAATAAACCATGTAAAATTGTGTCCTTTAATTGCATGAAATTTGCAACTTTGAATTCCTGCATTTCAAAAATGTTTAAGTAAGAACAAAAAGAAACAATTTACTGAAATTTAAAAAAAGGTCCCCCCCCCCCCTTGGGCCAGGATGTTTTAAGGAAGAAACGCTTTCCATAATATCATTCATGCATAATGCCAAGATATTTGGGAAATACAAGAATGCCAGAAATTGGGAAATAAAAGTACAAAACAAATTTCAATGGCCAAGGATATTGTTATGTTCATTTGATAATTCAAATGTTGAACTTGGAATATTCTCTACTTGCTTATTTTGCATAAGGCCCAGTGTTCATACTTGTTGGTTATCATTATCTGTTTTTTCTGTCTTCTATAAATGTCCTGGTAGCCAATTAAAAATACATAGCATTGACAAGGAAACTTGGCACAAAATTTACACTTTATAACTAGTTTTTTCTGGCACATGTTTAACTGTCAATTTAGAAGACGTATGTATTTTGATGTAGATAGTGCCCTGGGCCCTTCAGTTGGTCCTTTTTGAAGTGCACTTATTAAAATTAACATAATTCATCTCCTAACTTCCGGGATATAAAAACATAAAAAAATACGCTGTCTGAGAGTTTAAAAAAATAATTGCAATTTGTCGCCAAAAGGTTTGGTGGTCTTATATTTTGGATGTTTGACTGAATTTAGTTGTATCGGTGCATTGAAAGGGGGGTTCTTAGATTTGTTATTTAACTCATAGTAGGAAAATTACCATCAGAATCAACAGAAATTATGAACATAAACTTTCTCAAGATATCCTAATGAACTATAAATGTTTTTAGGATCACAAAATGAATGCCCTCCAAAAAGATTTTGTTTCATGCAAGGAAACGTTTCAAGTTGTATGTGGCCAGGTAATAAGGCCATGACCTAAATGTCAGTAGCCGAATACTGAACTACTAGGCCTATGAACTTGGATTTCAGCCAAACACCTTACATGGCAGCAATGACTCACTGGAATTACTAGGAACAGTTCACTGATAAGACAAACTCGGCATGGTAGGACCTGTTTGGGCCAGAAAAATCGGATTGTCCTCCTCGATATCAGAGCAAACATCATGTATGGACAGTGAAGAAAGTGGCAAGTTATTGGTAAAGAAAACTCTATTGTGATGTTGTTTTAATGAGATGCTGAAAAGGGTCAAGTGGGCATAAAGAATAAAAATGCCAGAAGAAATATAGCCCCGAGTTTTACATCCTTGACTTGTTTAGCCATGTCCCAGGCCATTTATTTGTTGGATGAAAAACGTACAAAAGGACAATTTGGTGTGCTCCGAGGCACCTTGTACTTTTTCTTATTGTTAATATAGGATTTTTAATTTGTGTGTGGGTGTGGAGTAGGATATGGGAATTTTTGGGAAAACTAAAGTATAAAGGGCCGCTCAAGTAATTAAATTTTAACCACTTTTCTTTCAGTGGTCACAATACTTAGTCTGAAATAAGGACAAATTCAAGAAAAATTGTCTCTGCAGAAGTTGAAAGTAACCCCAAAGTGAATGCATTTATAATTCGTTTTCTTTTCCATCTCCTCATTATTATTGTCACCAATCATCGTCATTGGAGGGGGTTGCTGCCAAAACTTATGTAACAACAAAAAAGATTTAAAAAAATTAATTCAACTTCAAGAACTATATGCAGGATTTTATCCACCTGGCTTGAAACGCAGTAGGGGGATTTTGCGAGGTCCTTGGTGTGTGTTCCAGTTTGGTTAGTTTTTTCGTTTTTCGCGTCTTTTCGGAAGTTTAAGTCTGTTTAAACCAGACTTGGGGTTAAGGTCAATGATCGGTTCTTATCATATGGGATGATGTCAAAAGTCATGGATCGATCAGGTCAAGGTCATCTGATAAATGTTATTTTCCAAGACGGCAATCTTGCCAGGGGGGATGATGCCGTTCACACTTGCTGTATTTTTAAAATAAACATATTTTTTACTCTTAAAATCCTATCCTGTACAGTGCTTAATTTGATCATCTATAAGTCTGTAAGTTGAATCTCGGATCTTTAGAAGATGCGCTCTCCATGAAGTCAGATATGACAGGTAGGGGTGGGTTCTACAATTTTAAGTAACATATATCTCATGTGTCATCAGCTTGTGGACAATACTGCGGATATTTAAAACTAATATCATTCTCCTTGCTCACTAGCAACTTCTTAAAACATTAAGCGACTTGTAATTTAAAACCAAAATATCACATACGTGAAGCAGGTGTTTTTCTAGTTTTGAACAGTGTTAACAGCTGAGGATAGAAACGTTCCATCTTGGGTGTTCAGAAAGGTGAGTCAGACATAAGGAGGAAGAGGCAAATTTGTTAGATGGCAAATGGAGGTTAGAAGGGGCCTTGCGTGTTCCACAGCCTCGTGCCCCGTATTTGTGTAAGAAAAGTTGAGATTTTTAAATATCACCTGAACTGTTGTCGATAAGTTAATGTGGTGGTGTTTTAAAATCCGGGGTGCGATCCGACCTATAGTCCCCCGTGTTCTAACTCTGTGCAGTGACGTCAGCGGTGATTTGTTGGTCGAAGAGTAAATTGCTCACGTAACACGCAGACTTGAGCGACGGCGTGATTTTACGCATGCGCACAAAGATAGGCATTTCTTGACGAGGGCGTAAATGTTATGACTCACTGCCAGAGGTCGTGGACACTGATTATAGTCTGAAAGCAATTAATAATTTTGTTATTTCTCTCTGTAAATGCTCGAAAGGTATCAGAATCCTGAATTTGGAATAATCTTTCTTGGGAGGGCATGTACAAAACCTGGCCCATGAAACTGGCCTTATGGCCCATTCGGCCTGAAATCAAAATGTACTGCGTTGCTATTTTGTACACCATTTTATTTTTTGTTTTTTTTTTCAACTGTCTTTTATCCTCTTTACAAAATGACAACCTGCCTGTGACAGATGTACAATTTCAAAACTACTCAATGCTACTTACTTGACATTGATTGATTGATAAATTAAATCCTGAATTCAACTATCCTTGGCAAGACTGAAATTTTGGGTTTAGTGCTTACAACTGGAACTGTATGTTTTCTAGAGTGTATACTTGTGAGTTATCCACTTAAATTTGCCACAGCTATAGATCATTAAGTGAATCGTAGAAATGTGTTTATTGGCAAAACACATCATTCACTCTGATGTCCCCCCACGCTGATTATGATAGCTGGTAGGCCTACAACGGCCTAATATTGTGGGTTTCTTCTTTCTTTTATGGGAACGCTAGTTTGCTAAATGCTTTGGGGGGCTGATGTAAGCAAACATGGTCCAGAAGACCACTGACCCAATTCTCATGGAGATTTCACGGTTTCTGGCTGTGGATCAGCTAGGCAGGATTAAAGGGGCATTCCTATGAAAATGTATAAATTTCTTCATTTGTTGGAAATCTTTTGGCAAGCACCAACACCAAATGCATTCACAAGAAAGAAGCTGCAATGCGGTGTTCACAGATTGGGTCTAATGTCAACAAATACTGTTACTCTGAGGAGGCATTCCGCGTTATTAAGTAATACATGCCTTTTGGCCTTTATAACTCGCTACCATCCTTAATGTAACTCGCCTGAAGTTTATTGCCATGATTTGTTGTAAGTACTTGCCTCCAAACTCCAGGCACAATTATTACAGTCAATGTGGCCTTTAACCCTCTCAGTCTTAATGGAGTTTACTATTCATCTTTGAACCACCCCCCCCCCCCCCCCCCCTTACCTACCAGTGTACCGTGGGGAAAAGGGGACAGGTTGCCTAAGGACTCGCTCAAGAATCCCACAGTGGGATAATAAGAGAAAGATAGTAGGGTTGTGTATAATAGGATTCTTGAGCTATCCTGCCATGTACTTGAAGTCCCTAAGGCAGAGGTGCTGCACAAACAACTGATCTTTATTTCAGGCCAATGCCAATAGCCAATGGGCCAGGCCATGTTTTACATGCCCTTCTGGAGGACTCTAGTCTACTGTGAACAAAAATGAAGGCATTACCTTCAAAATCCTCGTCTGAAGTACCTGTTAATTTATAAAGGTGGTAAAGACAGGGAGTGAAAGGATTATGAGTATGGAAGCAAAATTGTACTCTAATAATTCTTCTAATTGTGCTGGTGGGTGGAAAAGATCTTGTACCACAAAACTACCCAGCATTCACCGGTTACCATACTGCTAGCTCTGGGAGGGCGGGGAAGGTATTCCCAGGAGTTATATCTTCATGAACACAATGATTGTCTCATAAATTTTAATCAACCCTGAAAAACTTTTCTATGGAGAATTGAGGTCTCAGTAGATAGTAGAATATTCCCTTGTTTTATGCAGTGTTGGCTGGTTTTATGCAGTTTGATTTCTAGAATTGCCGATTTTCAATTTTGATTTTTACATGATCATGACATGGACTGTAGCGTATGAAGTTTCAATAAAAAAAATATAACTTGTAATTGAACAACGATGCTTCCAATTAAACTGGTCATTCTATTTGTAGTTTCTTATAAAAAAAGGTTGTAGAAAGTCACATGAGGTATGTTACTGATTCACAGCTACTACTCCCTTTTAGATGAAACTGCTTGAGTTCGGGGTAGGACGTATTACTTTAGTTTTGACATAAATAAACACAATGTTAAGTTAGTTGTTTTCAATTGGGAAATGGTTCTTTGAAATCAATAACACTTAAGTTAGTCCTGTGCGCTAATGCATTTCCATGCTGATTGATTTGCGAAATTTGTGAAAATAAAGTTACTGCAAAAAGTTAGAGCAAAAGCGGTCATATTGCCGCCATTGGCAATGTCATTTAATTGCGCGAGTGACGGGAAGTTCCATTTGGCACCGGTTAACTTGTTTACATGGTTCATTAGATTACTATCTAATGGTTACAATTAGTCATAATTGCAAGATGATAACAATAACAAATAGATGGCATCATGTTATGGAAATTGTGGCTTTCTTGTGGTTTGTAAATGGGGTATGTACGTTGTGTTAACATTCCGATGTCAAATAAATGTATTATCTTGACATCCGTACCAGAAGCAATCACAGTACCTGTTATCATCCGAACGTCATAAAAGTCCCATTACAGCTTGTTATATAGGGTTCGCGTTTGAGTACTGTAATAACATTATAATTCGTATTTCATCAGTGTAATTAGTTTTTAGTTTTGGTTTCTTACTGCTTAAAGGGGTTGATCCGATTTAAGTATATAAGGACACCAATGAAATTAAGCTTTTGTTCTAAGCTTTTTGGGCTATCTTTGGTACTCCTGTTTATTCATTCTTGATTCTTTGTCCTGTTCTTAAAAATAATTTTAAGTGTTTTTTTTTTTTTTTTTTTTTTTTTTTTTTTAATATTTTTATGTGTTTTTTATCATTGTTTGTATCCTTTTGAGTACCTAATAAAATCAATCATCAAGTTTTCATCTTGATAGAATGGCTTTCACCCAAAACTCCATCGGTAAGGTTCGCACCTATATTTGAACCTGTTTTGATGTGAGAGATAAAAATGTGATTTTGTAATCCCCATAGAGTACTGGGTAACCAAAATGGGGCACATTTTTGCTCATAACATCCAAACCAAACATCATTAGCCCAAAGATTTCACACGGTAAATGAGAAAATAGTATCTTTCTTAAGATACCAAATTTTGCCCGACGTCCGGAAAAATCTGGGGTTTCTGGGAATGAGGCTATTAGTGATTGGACTGTGGCCCTTCAAAGGAATTGTATTCCAGTAGACCAATGTGGACAAACTAGATAACAATGGGAACTTTGCAACTGTTCATTTTGTGCTGTTAAAAAGTACACATTTTTTGCAGGCCTTGCATGGGAATTTGCCTTTCTGTGATCTCCAGAGCAAATCTGAGCATATGTCAGAATTTATTCTGTAAGAACTGGTTGTTCATCATTACTAGGGTGTTTGAAACTTAAATAGCCTTTGGGCACACTAATTTGTGTATTAAACCAAAAGAAACGACAAATGCTGCAATTTATGTAACAATATTTTGTTGAAAAATGCATTTTACAGTCTCCAAATTTATTTCCTCCCATTTTTCGAAATTTTCCGGGAACTGTACTTCCAAGTTCTGCTCGTTTCTATGTCCCGTTTCTATTGTAATCCATTTGACCAATAGAGACGAACTGGTTTGTGACTTAAGTAACTATTCAGTTTGTGGTGTGATTGTTTTTTTTGTGTGTGTTTTTAGTTTTTGTTTTGAATTGTGAATATTTTCCAGTTTAAAAAAAAGGAAAAAAGAAAAAGAAAATCCAATTTTACACCTAGCCAGCTACTGGGAAAATAAATAAGATTTGAAGCGGATTGCAGTATTGCATGCCGATCGATGTCATGTCCAGCCATGTTTAAATCAAGCGATAAAGCCGGGTTAAAGTCATTCACTGATATTTAATTACACGTACATAATGCTACATTACATTGATTAACATGACCTTGACCTTGTAAAATTAAATCCCACTGCTTAGTTTCTGAAATCTACATGCATGTGCAAATTAAAACAAATTATTTCCGTTTGCCAGCATCTTCAGAAACTCTTTCAGCTCTTAAGAAGAGCATTATCTCATTTGCTATGAGGGCCGATATTGAAACCTGCATCGGTATCTTCTTGTATAACTTGCAGTTTTAGATTGTAAATGTCTAGCACATGGACAGAGGGAGGTAGTGCCATAGCTTTAAATAATCCTTGTTTGATAACTTGATCTTGAAAAATTCTTGACCTGACAATTTATCTGAATTTCATGATTTCAAGCAGGTTAAATTTTTGCAGAATTACATGTATGGGGAGGGCAGTGAAGTGGGGATCATCACCTTTCAACGGCACTGAGGACCTGGGTTTGATGCAATTAAATTTGGTTTCCAATTGTGATGCAGGGGTGAGGGAGGGAAGGTTGTAGGATATCAGTAGTAAATTGATCATCACAGTTGTTTCATTAACCTAATTATGGGGGAGAGGTTATAACAATCCCCACCACGGTGAGCTGTGTTAACAATTAAAAGGCATGTACTTCGTTTAGAAACAGGTTCATGAGTTTGGTTGGGGTATGGATGTGCTACCGAGAGTTGAAAATAGGACCCATTTCTATACCAATTTTTCCAAAAATGAGATCCATAGCTATAGGCATACCTGAAATGCAGATTTTGTTTAAAATTTGACATAAAATTTGCTTTTTTGTAAACATTTTCTAAAGCTTTTACAAATTTAGGAAATTTGGCCTTTGAGGGAAGTGGGCTATTTCCTGAAAAAATTAAAATATTTTTTTTTTAAAGAGACCAATCCCTATTCCAAAAATGGCATGAAAATGGTCATTCATATACCGGAAGGCCAAAATGACACCATATTGACAGTATTTCCCATATGGTCAGAACCACTCTATTCTAATGCATTATTGATGTTACAAATATCAGTAACATTTCTAAGCTCTCTGTAACTTGATAAGACCATATAAGACCCAGCAAGGCATGCACTCTGTCAGTACCCATCCTTGCTTTCATCTTCAAATATTTCTTCTCAGACAGTTGGCCGCTGCATAAGCAACTATAAAAATATGTCACAGTGCAGATTGATAAATTTGTGGCATTGTTAATTGTCGTGGGATTTAAATTAACCTTCGGTGCATGAACTTGGACTTGGGCATACCAACCCGATCTGTCTGGGGGTTTACAGAGATGTGCAGGCCCACCATTGAATTATTATTATGAAAAATTACTTTTCAATTTGGAAGTAAGCCGGCCATAATTGGTGTTTGCTTGTCTTCTGGAATTACTTGTGACAGGTATGTGCAGCAATTCTTTTAATATTGAATTGGTAACTTGATTGAGGAATTAAATAATGTGAGTTTGATGCAATCGTTTGATGTTTAAAGTAGTGTTGATGGATAAGAAGTGGAGGCTGCTACATTTTGTAGTTTGCAGTGATAAGCCACCCAATTTGTTACAGGGTGGCTAGGCCTAGAGGCTAGGGATGTTATTAGTCAAAAGGAGCATTTCTATTCTTATCCAGATGGAGAAGAGGATCGAGAAGGAATTTCTTTTCTTCGGAAAATGCTTGTGTTTGCCATGTTCTTGCTGATTTTGTACATGGAACATTGGCCGAATTGATTTTTATTATTTTGGTTGGTCGTTTGGTTTGTGCTGCCATATTATGCTAAGATGTACTTACTTTCACATTTTAGTGTAAAATGTTATCTGATATAGCAATGCAAGTCCTCTTGATTGCCATAAACTTCTCTGACAGTGACAGTTCAAATTTCTAATGGATGTTCAAGAGTATGATTGCAAATCCATACTGCGTTTATTAAACAGTGCTTTTGCATAAACGTCAAAGTTTGATATCTAGTTTTTAGTTCAATCAACCCTGTTGTATTAGATTGTTTTGCAAATTTTATTACATTGTTCTTTTGTATGCTTTGTAATTACCTTCTTTGTGTGCTTTGTAATTGACTGTACCTATTTGCGTGGTGATAGTCATAAAATACACTGAAACTATTAGATTGTTATTTTTTTATAACTTATTTGGTATTGGCAAAGAATTAAAAAAACTTAAAAGTTGGTGTACATGAACGTCAAGAACTGTTTGTGAGTCAATGCCAAGGTTAGGGGACCAAAATAAGTTCATCTTTCCTGATATAATCCCTAAACCTAAATGCACCTTTGGTTTCAAATATCTAAAATTCCATGTACTAAGCGCACTTAACAATACAAATCACCAGGGAGAACCAACTCATGTACTAATGCTATGCTGACTTCCAAGTTTCAGTTCCTATCAACAACCAATTGGCCCCATATCAATTTCTGGTAGGTAGGTCAATCATACATTATGTTTGTATTTAAATGTGAAAACAAGTTTTCACTAAAAAGAATGAAACTTCGGTATGCCTGAAATTTATTCTAGAGCAAGACGAAAATTGCAATATATAATATGACTGTCCAGGACAAAATGCACAAAGATTAAGAAAAGGAACATGATTCTAGCCTGATCCCAGTTTAGCATAACTCTGATCCGATGGTTTGTCAGCATGATGTTTGGGCAACAAGAGATTTCTGTATTATGTATTGAGTTCATAACACCAATGACGTAATATACCCAGACCCGACGATTCTCCCGAAAAACGGCGTAACCAAAATCTAGGTGCCCAAAAGTATTAAATAAGCTACGCCACTTCCATTAACATGTTTTTGGGAACAACCATATTTGGTTTACGTATCGACGTATTTGGAAAGTCCTTATGCATTTTATGAGACACGCGAGATTTTACGTTCGTCCCACTTAGTGAGTGGAAACAACAACAACAACCTGATGCCACATGCCATCTCACACGGACTCAAATATCTCTTTTCCTAAGCAAAATTAACAGGGGTCCGTGAGACTTTTGTGCACCTTTAAGGGATGCAGGAATCTTTTAGAAGCATAGTTTCTTCTTCAACGTGTGCGCTCAACAGTGACGACACTCGCGTGCTTACGCAGCAACAACCACGGCGCGCGGTGTGTGAGAGAAAACGGTTAAGGGCTTGGGCTATTCCATAATACAAAACTCGATTCTCCTCATGGTTTAATATTCCAGCTCTATGAATAGACACTCAATAGATTCCCACCTATTATTTGTGCTACAGAATAGCTTGAAATGAATAACAAAAGGTGATATGTACATTATTACATTTCAACTGATAGAAAACACTAGGCTGATTTTTTGTTCTTATTTGATCTTATAGGAAATTAGGTAAATTTCCTTTTGTACCAAAGAACATATTCCCATCTTAATCCTTTCAGATGGGCGATATTTTGATAGAAAGGGCTTTACAACACAACCATGGCAAAAAGTGAATTTCACATTTTTTAGGGACATCTGTTATTAAAAATCTCTTGTGCACCTTTAAAATGTTCTAGTTTATAAATAATTAAAAAATAGGTTTGTTTTTTTGTTTAAAATAATTTCATTAATTTAAAAAAGAAGAAAATCAAGACTAAATCATTAAAAGAATAGTTACATATTTTTAAAACTTTTAAATTTATTTTTAATAAAATATTAAAGAACATTGACTTTTTTCAAAAGCATTCAGTTGTAATAATTACATCTACTCAGTTTTCCCTCGCTTTCACATTTTTGTGCTATTCACAAAATTTTATTGGTGGTTCACACCCTCCAGCATGTCCCATGACATGTGATGGGTGTTTTGCATCTTTGGTCAACCAATGTTCTGAAAATAAGAATGAAATATTTTTGCACCGTGCCACTCGTGTATGGTGCTACTACACTGTAGCTGTAAGTAGTCTAGTCCCACCCGAGGGTCTGGAGCACGATACCGGTTCTTCTATTGTACCTATTTTCATTCACACCTTTGGGCTCTTTTCATTTAGTCACGTCAGACTTGAAACACCCCACTCCAAAAACTATTACTTTCAAAGGGACTTCCTTTCTTTGTTGTATCCCTGCATTGAATCTAACCACTTCCTGGCCTTGCTTGCTGAAGACCCATGAATTCGGTCCACCTCAAATCAATCAAACACAAGGGAGGCTTATTTTGGGTGGAAGTTTACACAAATGAAATAATCCAATTTGTGACTGTGTAACATATAGGTGCATAACACACAGACCCTTGATCTACTGTGGAATTGTTACACTGTGGGTCAGTCCATCCAGTCTGTCACGTTGGGTTGGAATGTCATAAGACGTTTGACACAAGGAGATAGCCGAGTGGTATAGTGTTATAGTTGAATGCACACTTTGGACTATATTAACAGAAGGCACAATAGTGGACATGTGCTTTGTTTTTTTTGGTCATAGCGCTTAATGCTAGTTATGGTTACTGGTGAATTCCTGCTGTACTTTGCTGTGGACCAGATAATTCAGTCTTTTCAATGGAGGTTAGTTTTACGAACTTGTAAATATAATTTTGTTCATACTAAATTCATCTTAGTTCATACTTCATCTATTGGTGGGGCTGCGTACCAGCTGGTGTATTTATTAGTCTAGGGTGGCCTAAAACTTACAGAATTTAGATTTGTCCTTTTGTTTAGGAGGGGGCCGGGCCGCCAGATTTAGCTGGAAGAACCACTTAACATGCCATGTCTCAATCGCAAATAAGCCTTGTGCCCAGGACCTCCCGAGAAATCGGGGTGTCACATTTTGGTGTCAAGAAGAAAGCTATTCTTGCACAGTACTCTAATGGAGCTTACAAAATCATGTTTTCACAGTACATACAGAAGTGATCAACAAAATTGGGGTTAAAAAGGTCAATCATAGTCTAATGTGTTGGGTAATGGATTAGCGCTGGATACTAGTATGGCTATCCTTCTACAGCCCTTAGTGAAATAAGCATTCTGATTGGCCAGTTTACTGCCCATTTTTCTGCAATAATGGGTCCGAATGCATTTTCGTAATAAATTCAAGCCTGTTTTAGTAAATAGAAATAAAGGGTTTGCAGTTTTCAGCTATGGACTCCTAATTAGCCTTGGCCAGAAAAAAAAACAAAAAAAAATTAAAATTTAATAATGGGCCTTGACTAGTGTGCCTCACCCATTATTTAATATGATACTGCACTACTGCATCGCCCTTTCTTAATTATGCTGCTTTTACAGAAGATGTAATTTTGGCCGTGGCATGTGGGTTGTGTTTGATATCCAGTAGTTTTGGATGCCAAAGATTTAGAGGTCATAGGTCATGGTGGAGTGGTTAAAATCCTTAAAAACAATTAAATGTGCTGCTTTTGGAAGAAATGGAGGGTACACGTAACATGAAAGTTTGCCACTCAGAATAATCCTTCAGATGTGAATAATGTCCTATGTCCAGTTGTTTGAGGTCAAAGGTTATGGATGATCATCTGGAGTCATTTTGAAATAATCAGAAAAATGAGGACTTGCTTTTACAGAGAGGTCATTCCATAAAAGTCGCTGATAGTAATTCCCAGCATCGAGTCACATGATGTCCAATGGTTTTGGAGTCACAGCTGTTTTGAAAGTCTCATTTCTTATGACAAAAGGAGAATGAACAATATCAACGGCGACACACTTTGCACAACTAATTGCTGTATTTATACCACTAGGTTTCTGTGTAATTTGATGAAATTTCATTGCGGTCAAATAATTTTTCCTAAAATTCTCACGTTTTACACTCTTTCTAGGGGAAAAAAAAAAAAAAAACCAGAGGCATGTAGAGGGCGCTATAACATACAAATTATGACCTTTGTAGGCCATATGGCAAGATTCCCAGCAATGGTTGTTCTATTTTCTTGCAGAGTCAGACTCTTGCATGTACGCTACCTATATCAGTTGTCAAAATTGTGTCGGCATTAGCTTAAATTGCTCTAAAAAATAAAGAGACAATTTCCATGTGATCAAACAGCTTTGTGGAGTGATTTGGTCAGTGGTCATCTAGGGTCATCCTCTTTCAGAAGTACGTGCAAGACACAAAGTGCATGGGAACGGGCCACCAATTAGATTCACTGACTATCATTAAAGTGGGAGGCCTAGAGGTGGATATGGACATTCAAAGAGGCTGCTTAAAGCCCTTGTAATCAATCATCAGGTTTTTAAAGTTTCCTGAAAAGATTATTACCCCTCTTTATTAATTTCCCATTATTATTAGATTGTCTAGGTGTATCTCTTGACCATGGGAGTAAAATTAAATCATAATTTCCCCATACTTAGAGCCTTTGTAATGACCTGCTTTTCATTACGATGTGCACTGATAGACTTGGTATTGGGTATTGAATTAAGTTACTTTTAATGTGAAGTAGCTGGTTTGTTGATCATTTAGGAAATGTCTCACACACTTCATTACAGAGGTGTGAGGACGTTGTCCATGACTACATAGGCCAATGAGCTAGGGGCGTCATTTTGGTCAATGACCTTTAATCATGTTTTGTAGCAAAGAAGAAAACCCCACCAACTTTGGGTGTTTGAAGGCTGAGTTGTCCGTGGGTAGTGGCGAAATGATACCAGAGCGGCATCAGCCGGGCCCTTTAGGTAAGTGACTTTTGCCCCTTAATTGAATGTGTATCAAGCTCCCCCTCATGAACCCCTTCCTCCCCCTGCTGGTGGAAATGGTGCACTTATTCCTCTGCACGGTTTTGCCATTTGTTAAAGGCCTGGAATTGGCAGCATGGTGATGGGAACATTACACACATTGACTCTCTCACACAAAACCATTAACCTTGCATGAGGTGAATACACTTGTTCGTAACACCCTTGTTTGATCCTATGCCCGTTTGAGACCTACTTGGAAATCGCACTGGAGAAGACACTGTTAAGGTGAGTAGAAAAGCAGGCTGCCAAGAGTGTGGCCGGGGGGGGGGGGGGGGGTATTGCCATGTCAATATTGTGTACATGATACGCAAATGATCACATGGCAGCTATTTGCACTTAGGACCTTCTTGTACTCTCGCATGACGATATGTGATGACTGTGTACCTGCGAAATTTGCAGACACTCAAAATCTTGACACACAGAATTCTCCGACATTTAGTATCTTGCTTTCACTTGGCAACACTATGCTCATGCCCTGTTGTCTTGGGCAAGGTGCGGCCATGGCTATAGTATAAGGATGCCGGATAATTGAAATTCATTAATCGGGCCAGTTAAGAATAGTTTGAATGGCTATGCTTCCCTAGACGCATAAACCCCCGCCACCGGGCGCAAGTGGCTGTAGCCGGCTGCTAAACTAAAACGGGGATCCGTCTGATCATACAGTCCAACGGAGGGTATTTAGCCGGTTGACTAGGTGTCGTTGGTAGACTTATGGACCCATCTTTTTCACATTCAATTGGCGGGACATTGAATATGAATTATTAAAGAACAATATCATAATACAGATTGTTGATCTTTAAAAAGGAATTTTATATGGGAATAGCAGCCATTTTTTGGAAACAGATAAAGATTTAATGACGTCACGGAATTGATTGTTTATTATTTTGCTTCGGGGGACCCAACAGGTAAAAATGACGTACGTATCCCTACATTGGAGAAAAACAACCGATTATCTCATCGTACGTCGGTTGTTGAATCAGTAGGAAAAGGTAATTTTGTACTGTTTAGTACAAATAACGGTGTTCTTGGAAAAAATATAGCACTTTGTTGGGCAGAGGGTCATGGACCAAGACCTTGATTTCACATGTCGGATTATAGATAATCGGGTCGCTCCCCGAAGAGCAAACTGATAACCTGATATGATAAATGATAAATGATAAATGGCATTTATATAGCGCTTTTAGCAAATAAATGATCAAAGCGCTTAACATGGCAGTCTTTTAGTACAACTTAAGCTACAACTTAGGCTACAACTTAGGCTACACTTTAGGTTACAACTTAATCTACAAGTGAAAAATTATTTTCTGCTTGTTCACAGATACTTATGTATGAGAAAATAAGTATGTTTTCAATTTAGTTTGTAAATGTGCAAGATTGTGCGATGAAACGAGTTGATAAAGGTAATTTGTTCAAAAGCTGGCACAGAATTGCAAAGGCTTTGTTCACCATATGATCATGTAAGTTCTATTGCGAATAAGGAGATTGTTGTCTGCATGAGAAATCGAAGGAACATGTTACCATTTGATAATATGAATTCTTTGAGATTTTGTATATAAGTTTGAGTTGTGTGCTGTCTGATCTTTTAAATGCCAGTCTGAGTATTTTGTACTGATGCGTTCACGAACTGGTAGCCAGTGAAGTTCTTTCGGAGAGGAGAAGGTATGATCCATACGGTTTTGCCCTGAATGAGCCTGGCCGCTCTATTTTGTGCCGTCTGTAGTTTCTTCTTCTTGGTGTCTTTATGCTGTCATTCCATATAACAAAGAATTGCAATAATCTATAAACGGTATGACAACAGTGAGCGTACAGCCATGATTACTTTCTTCATCAAGATAACACCTCCGATGCGATCCAAGATTCTTAAATGATAATTCAAAGATTGTGAAACACAGAACCGTGCGTTGACATAGTCTAGTTGAATCAAAGAAACTGCCGAGATTACAACAGAACAGCTGGTTTGATTCTTGAGCCACATACATTGAATTGGGTCATTGATGCAATAGAGGTTTGCTTGGAAGCTAGCGACAAAGAATTCAGTTTTATCTTCCATTCAGTTTAAGTTTTTACATTCTCCATTTCTTATTTCAGCACTGCAAGACTCCCAATTTGAAGAGAGCTGTCACTATCCCTCCTTGTATGCGAGATTAAAATCTGTGTATATTGGTTCATCGGCATAAATGTGATATTTCAGGTTTATTTCTGTATGATCTTACCAAGTGTGGGTAGGTTAGAAGCGAAATACCCAAGGACCTACCACTGATCCCTGTGGTAGGCCAAAGTCCAATTGTTGTGTCTTAGATAGGTCGCCACCAATACAAACTCGCTTGTTTTACGTCCTCGAAGGTAGGAAGTATCCAGGATCTGACGGCTCATTTATGCCGAAGGATTTTGCAAGCCTTTCTCCAGATGTCAAATCTATAGTGTCAAGGCTGGCACTCAAATAAGTACACCAGCTTCAGCTTTTTTTGTTGTCAAGTGCACAAGGATACCTGACATGTGACCTGGTACCTACACGTACACCAACTAACTTTTTTCCCCCATCTCGTTACCGTTTATAACTACAATAACGCAAAGCAGCAAGCATTCTGTATCTCCGTTTTCACAGCGTAATCGAGCAGATGTGAGACTATACATGTGGCTCTGTACTAAAGACTAGTTTCAATGCATTTGCAGGCGTAGTAAGACTATTTTCAATGCGTTTCAAGTCATAGTGTGGCACTTTTCAAGGAAGTGACTATTCGCCAGACTAGTCCGGCGATACTGTTGTGAAATCTATATTTACCGGACAACTTATTCGGGCGCTATTTATAATCGTATATCTATCAATCAACAATAAAATTATTATCGGTTATTCCGTACAGCTTATGTAGGATTAAAATCAATCACCACCCCTCCTCCCGCGCTAGTGTAGTGGATAAGATCAATCGATTTATATGCAGGTATCACAGGCCTTCGAATCCAACCATGGCCTTTTTATTTTCAAATAATGTATTTCAATATTATTTTAGAGTAGAGAAATATTACTAATTTCACTGCTATACAAGTTCACATCATCATGCTTCTTTTAATTCCTGTGCATAACCAAAAAACTCCAGACCTATCCCCTGGCAAAAGTAATCTCTATCACCTAAATACCCTTGAACATACGCGCCATGTCTACAGAGCTATGCGCTCTGTCGCCATGCGCACCGCGACACACTAATATAAAAACAGCCCTATTATCATTATTATACCCCAAACCATTACAAGCTCCTGGATCAGGAAATGTAGGTGTTTTGAATAAGCCATAGATGGATTTAATACCTATGATCATTGTCACTTTATACAGTTACCTGTCCTTTGTTGCTATTGCCAGGAAGTGTCAAATTTTTTTCCCCATCAAGGGCTTCCAGCAGTTTATCCTTTGAAGAGTACCCGAGGAGGTGTAGCTTAATACACTACATATTATAAAATATGCATTAAACCAAATTTGATCACATTTTATGTATTCAGCTTCACTTTCAGTAGGGTTGCATTGTCAAAAATCCATAAACTGGGAAAATTTTGGGGAAATATTTCTGAATGGAGGTCATAGGAGAATATAGGCTCAAAGTTCAAATGAAAGGGGATCACCTGTGGATCTGAAAAGGAGTCCATAAAAGGGGGTTGTGAAGTGCATATGTCCTCTGTGAGCACAAGTGTATTCCCGAAATGTGACGTTTTCTGGAATTTCCTGGATTTTTTTGCCATAAATAAAAAAATGATTTTTTTTTTTCAATTTCTTTCTGAGATCAAATTGTTATGGATAAAGGTAAACTGCCTCAAAACCCAAGTTTAATTACCAATCTTCTTTTAGAGAATGATCTTGTATCCTAAAATCATGTAAGAATACATTTCCCGGAGCTTTCACCGGATGCATGCTACTCACTAAATTGTAACCTTTCTGTGGGCTTCAAATTTTTGGTTTTTCAGGAAATGGGAACTACTTCTCTGTTACAAAACCACCATCTCTGGTTTAAATTAAGCCCCTTCTTGGCCAAAGGAGCTACTAATCGTTTACCATCAAATAATGTATGCCATTTTCGATACTTGCCACTGTTACCGGGTTGCCCATATCGCTGCTAACCACAATATAAATAAACATATGTACATTTTTATGTAATCAAAACACCACCCAGTGACCCAATCAATGTAGCTGGTGTAATATGCATTCGATCTTTGTACCAAGCCGAAAATTGACACAATCTACAAACTCAAGCTTTTCCAGCTTGAACATATCATTGTCCCTGCCTTGTATCAATATCTATAGCATCGCACAACAACAACACCGTCCATTTGTAAAACTCCCTCAGTAATCCCAGGAATTATCATTACGCACATTCTCTCTGTATGAGCTGACATTTTGGGCAGAAAAGGCCAGGGACCAGAAGTCTCCTACCCTGTCAGGCCGTTTCAGTATCATCTTGAGTACTCAACTCAATTTAATGCCATTGACTAGCACCTATTTGAGCTACCCTTGAAGTTGACTTGCCCTCCTTTGGGTAATTTTAACCCTCCCTCTTGGCATGTTTTGCCTTCTGGCCGATCATATTAAAGAAATATGAAGGATTAAGAGAGGAAATTATGAATTCATGTGTAGCGGCATGCAAATGCAATTGTTGCATTCTACACATACTTCTTTACTCAGACCATAGTATAGTCTTGTTTGAAACTTGTCGGCTTCTTGTGTGCTAAGAGAATTTGGTTTTTGAAGCACGAGGATTGATTTAAAGGCCCAGAAGTTAGAGATTCTGAGAGTGTTGGTGTTTGGATAGTGGACACCAGAAGCAAACAGGAGGTACGAAGTGACCGTGAAGCATGTTTGTATGAAGATGAGCATGGTTCCTTTTTGTAAAGGACCTGCCCTTGCCTTGGGCATGGAATTGTATCAGATAGAGAACCTACCCTCACCACCCTCACCCAACAGTCCCGCATGCCTCTGAGTCATATGTTGCTGTTGGATGAGAACTTTGCCCACTGTGACATGGCTTAAACCACAATACCCATGTTGGTTGGGGTTAACTTTTGTCAACACACAAATATGGTCAGAGAACTTTAGCCTCGGGGCATGAGCTTGTATCGTTAATGGATTCTTATCCCAGGTGAAGTCAGCTGTTGCTAAAAAGGTTTTCTAGAAATTAAGTTAAGAGTTGTATGGATATACCCCTAACAATAAACACTTGAACACACTACAAGCCTTTTTGCTTGATTGGTATGCGCCTAATGAGGCAGAGTATAAATGCATATTGTGGGGCAATTTTCAAGTATTTGGGTGACTCTTAGCTCACTCTTGACTTGTAATCACGATAGTACACAATCCTTCAGACCGCAAGTACTGGACTTCTAGAAACTTTCATCACCTTTTTTGTGGTATTTTAATGTTGAAATTTTTCCTCCGTACATTGAATGAGGGATTTGACTCCTAATTTATGGTTGAACTTCTGAAAGTGGAGCAAACTTTGGTTAACTTTCACAAAGTTTGTTACCAAGGCAACTGTGGAATGGTCTCTCACCATCGCATCTCTTCTTTGTCTGGAATTGAATTTGACAAATGGGGTCTAGTACAATAGTAATTGTGTTGTTATTGTGACATGATTTGACTGTAATATTCCCCTGATTTTGTGTTGGATTTGCATCACATCATACTTCGCAATCGTATTGGCTTAGCCAGGTTCCCGCACTCATTCAAGACAATTGTTGACAAGACTGATGGTGGTGGGGCAAATCTGCTGTAGTGAAATGGGATGAAAGACCCATCTCTGGATAAAAAAGCCTGATGTTGTTTCCTCGCTTAAGCTGAGTTCCTCAAAAACTAAGAGAGTGGACCAAGACAATGCTTACTTGCTGCTGTGTGACCCTTTTTGAAAGACAAGGATAGGAGTAGACCAAGGCAGAGTTTTTATTGAAGGCATCTCCAGCCAGATATAACCTTTTTGTCACTAATGTAAGTGTCAACTGTCAAAAACCAGGATTCCCCATCAAGTTGTAGCAAGCATTACTGATTGCCAGTATATCAGAAGATCATGTTTGCTAAGAAGAACGGAAATCTGAGCTTCACGACAACCTGTGCCAATCTTGCCACTGTCCTGTTGGCCAAAAAAAAGTTAAACGGAACTAAAATGCTTCTTTGTACGGCCAAATTGCCAACATATTGTGTGTAATCGTAACAGCAGAAAGATACATTTGGTTAGATTCCCATTGTGTGATAACACTCCTACATTATTATTATTAATGTGGAACATGCCTGCCATGTATTTCAACTAGGCACATTATTTATATTCTAAACTGGAAAACTTTTGTATTTTGGTGGGTGGATGTGGCTAATCTTGCATTGAAACCACTCCTATCCTTTATGCTGTGAGTGCTAAAGACTTTAATAACTCATACATCCCTACTGGTCCTGACATTTCCAGTGCCACATTTCCTCTTGATCAAGACACAGATCACTTCCAGTTGTTTTCCAGCCCGTTTTAGCGTGGTTACCTTTATCCACAACAGTGGACTTCATTTACTTCTGGTTCTGCTGGGCTCATTTAAACTAATGAACACATGTGGTGGATTTAATTAATTTGAACTGGAAAATAATTGCGCATAAAGGAGTGACCATTGACAATGAGGTATTTTGTGTGTGCAAAATGTTTAAGGCTATCAGCTGAGCCATTAATGGTTGACCGGGTGTATGAATTAATGCACGTTCTATGGCATATTTTGGGGGTTTTGTTTTCCTTTCTGAAATGACATTATGGGATTTTAAGGGATGTGAAACTAATTAGAGCTGTCCCCTTGAGAAATTCAGCGAATCAGTGGCAATGAAGAAATTTAAATGATTAAACTATTTTTGTAGTTTCTAAGAAAATTATATTCAATGCAAATTCGTAAGAAGTCGTCCCGGTGATTTGCTGTAGTGAAGTCTGAATTTCACAATATTTCGCGAAAATAGCCAAATTTACGTTAATTTTCCTTTCTCCCAAATTTAGGCTGAAATTGTCGAAATTACCAATAAAAGAGCCATGAAAATGCATATTTTTTTGGTCCCTATCTCTCCCCCCCCAGTCGGTACGCCACGGCCCATGAGTGCCTGTAATTTCAACCATGACGTGTTTTTATATGTAGGAGAAGCATGACAAGAAGCTTCCAATTTTTGGAAATGGGGCATATTCCGAGGGGAGGGCACTCACATTGAATGGGGTGGTATGTGCAGCCCATAACCCCTCATTCAGGTGCCAATTTTCAGTTTCCACAGAGTCCCTTTTAAGCCTATTTAACTTGAGAGACATCACATTTTATGCAAGAATTCCTGTTTTTTCCATGCATAATTTTAATTCCAACTGCTCAAAATGGATGGACATCAAGCTTTAAAGCCCGTGTTTCTGACCAACTAGCCAATTCAGTTCTCAGAGTTCAAATTTTATATCTCCAAATATTCTACAGCCCCATGTTTGAAAATCTGGGGGCACCAGTGGCGTAGCCCAGCTTTTTTTTCAGTGGGGGCAAAGAGGGGGCACATATATTTTCAGGGGGAAAGCATAAAGGTAAAATTGTTAGTATAGTATATTTGGCATATGTAAAATAATAATTTTTTTCAGGGGCAAGAGGGGGGCAAGACTCCCTCACGGGGGGGGGGGGGGGGGCAGCTGCCCCCCTGCCCCTCTGGCTATGCCACTGGGTGGCACAAACCTACCAAATGCTGAGTACACTCCTGGGCCTTTTTTTTTTATTTTAAAATTAAGCAAATATATAGTAATGAATGCAGTTCAATATCTGCTTGACTACATTATGATTGCAACTTTGGATAGGGCAATGATCTTGGCAGAAAGAGGAAAGTTTTTGGATATTTTTGGGGTTCGATTTTACTACATGGAGACCTTAACTCTCATAGATCATTTACAACACAGCAGGTGCTCTTGTTTTTATAACGGGACTGTTCTGTAGGTACGAAAGTGAACATAATGTCGCCATACTTGAAAATACTTAGTACAAAAATTACAAAACCAAATGGAAATAATTTTTTCAAAAAAGTAAGGGCCAGCACAACATGGCATTTTTCATTTCCTTCAGACCACCATCCACTTTTCACTGGCACTCTCAAGCTTGTTAAAATTCCATGTGCCCACTTTGGGTAAAGCCTTTGTGGCTATCGGTTGAAAATCAAGTCCTTTAACTCGTGCAAGAGGTCAGCTTAGGTTTTGATAGGTTAAAACTTGGTCCAATACCCTTGTGTTGTTTGGGTTTACAAGTGATCTTGTGTATAAGAGTGTAAATTGTCATTTTTTAACAAGGGAAACTGGTATGTGCTTGTAAGCATTATTTTTGCAGTTATCTTTATTTTCCGTAATTTTGCAGCAGACATGATGGTTATGTTCTTAGATGCAACAAAATATATTCAATGAAATAGAAAAAACATAGACCTACTTGCTATAGATTGCCTCAAAATAATGTATTTTAATTTCAACTTGACGACACAAAACTTTGGCCTGAAAATTAAATTTGTAGGTGAGAATAATTATGTTAATCTAAATGTATTTTAAAGTATCAATGAGAGCACTGTAAGTGGTGATTTTGTAATTTTGTCGCAGCATCTCGTGATTTTTTAAAACATTTTCTGCTTGTTTTTCATGAATTCTTCGCTTTTTTCAACTTTCCCTAACATAGAACCTACACACAAATACACCTTTTAGGTGTTTAATTTGCGCTAGGGATTAAAAGTGTGCCAAAGGCGTGAAAATAAAGGGGCGAAAAGGGTCCACTTTTTACAGTAAAGGTTAATGTATGATGCGCGGGGATAGGATTAATAAATAACAGAATTGGGTGAAGTCAGAAAATGTCATATTGGCAAATAAGTTACTCTTTCAATTTCTTTTCCACATATGGGTTACTACAAGGATTTTTTAATTATAAGGGATTTATCCCCTTTTCTGACCTGACAGATACGTTGCCCCCTCTGGCAGCTCAAAGTAGAAAAGTATACAAAAATTGCATTTCTATCTCTCTTTTTGGAGGTTTACCAATTTTAAAAAAAAAGCTTAAATTTGGTCCACCATTAATGGCCATATTCACAGACAATTTTTTTCAATTATTTTCCAACAACTAAAAGAAAGTGGGTGTCAATTCGCATAGGGTTATGCAAAATAACTCCACATGCATATGCATGGGGGTCTGTGAGAGACTTTTTGGCCTTCACTTGTTATACTTTTTTTACAATTTTTTTCATTAATGAAAAGATCATTGTAGTCACTGTTCAGTGTTTACCCTCTTACCCATGTCTGTATAGATACAGTTATTTTCTCACGTAACGATCAGGGTTGACTCAAACAACGACCAGTAATATTCTAATATTTTTTCATGCTGTTCCACTGAGCATGGTTTGAGTAATCACTGGCATATATGACATTTTAATGAACCACTGGCATTTATCTTGGCCCTGATGAATGGTCCATAAGTCAAATAGGCCAGCATGGAACAATACTATCCAGGAGCAAAAAATATATTCCCTTTGAATATTGGTTAATGGAAAATTTTGATATCTGAAATAACTTTTCACATCTTCAGTGGACTTCCAAAGTGTATAGTTTTTACGAACTATAGAAACAGTGACATTGTGGTTTTTTTTAATAAAAATGGTAAGGAAAAAATGAATCCAATTGTTTTTAAGGCATTGTGATATTATGAAATGGATGAGAAAGATGGTTTGTATCCTTTCACATCGAGCAACTTCTGGGGAAAAAAAAAAAAAGAAAAAAATTTAGAATTGAAAAAAGAAACGTGTGTAAACATTTGACTAATTGTAACACTGCCATACCAAGATCTTTTTGTCTCTCATTATATTTGTCATTCAATTTCTTAAGGTTTTTACAGTTATTTATTTTGAGTTATTTTGGTTGACAGGTATTCCTTATCATCTCACTACACAGCCGGCTGGCCAAATCAGGCCCTATAAACACCCACTGAGGACAATAAAGCCTTCTTACAGCATCTCTGATTGGCTCATTTGCTTGTTATAATGACATGTGATAACAGTCTGAGTAACCAATTCAAACCGACCTTCTATATCTGTAATGACGCTTTGGCCCAATTTTTTTCTTATCATGATGTCTCTGATTGGCTACTTACATCCTATCAATATGATTGGCTGGCAGTGTCCATAGGGGTTAACTAATGAGAAATGTGACCCTTTACCCTAGGCTAATATGGGGTTTAATCAAAATTTTTTGGTGCAGAAGGTTTGGGTGGCTTATTTTATGTAAATGGGGCGTAGATTCCAAAAAAGGCAGTTTTATTGACCGTACTCAAGACATTTTTGTGTGATAATTGGGCCATTTTTTTGACTAAACTCATATAAAATTCATATTTCCTACTTTTTGGGTGTTTTTGACTAGCGGTAATTTAATGTAAAAAGGTCACTGATCATAAAACAGCAGTCTTATTGGCTTGTTTGTGAGATTTTTAGGTGATTTTCAATCCTTTTTTTGGCCAAAAAATAGCTATGTTTGATCAAAAATCATATTTTTACTTTAGGGTGCTCTGACACACATCTAATGTAAAATGGGTAAACTTATTTACTTTTATAAGGCTTTAACAATAATAACCCTCACGACTGGATTTAAGGCTAGGCAATTAAGAATCAAGTGAATAAACAAACAGGACTTTGAAAAAAACTAACTACACTAATGCCCTATAATTGGATAATATTAATGAATTCTAAAGAATTATGGAGTACAATTAAGAAATTAATACCTAGCAATCAATCATCTGCAAGTAACTACACACAGCAAATGGTTTCACTTCTAGTGATAAAGAAGCTGCTATCTTTAATAGTTTACTTTCACCACTATAGGGAACAATCTTGCTATTAAATTTAAGGATGCTGTAAATTGTGATACAAAGTATTAGTAGCCATGTACCTTTAAGTAACCATGATTAATGAAAATTTTAAAGTTTGAAATTTATCACTCCTGATTTTGTTTTTGACCAGATTTGTAGTTTTTTTCTAATAATAAATCTACTGGCACAGACAATATTTGTACTAAGCTTCTTAAGCTAGCTGCACAACCATTGTGGTCACCCGCCTGCAATATAGGTTTGCAAACCTTTTCACTGTTCACGGGTTCAGTCTCGGCCGGGGTTCTGATTGTACAAAAAAAAGAAGACCGCGCTAAGGTTCCAACCCTATATTCAAGGATGGTGACAAAAGTGATGTAAGCAATTTTTACCGTCCTATATCTGTTCTCCCTTTATCTAAGATCTTAGAACGTGCTGTACACGATCACTGTATGACTATCTTACTTGTAACAATATATTGAATCCATGCCAGTCTGGTTTCCCCCATGACAATCATAGTACTAATTACTGCTCTTTTAGATGTTGCTGACTATATTCTTAGTAATATGAATATGTTAAGTAACTCTGGGTCTATCTTTTTAGATCTGAAGAAGGCATTTGACACTGTTACCCACAGCTTCCTTTTAAGTAAATTAAAATCTTATCTTCCGGTATCACTAATTGTGCACTAAAATGGTTTTAGTCATATCTTATTGTGTAGATCACAAGCTGTTAATTTTAATTCTACTAACTCTACCCTTTCCTGATGTCATGACATTGATGTTGGGAATCCCACAGTTTCCATTTTGGGTCCTTACGTATTCATTATTTTTGTTAAATAATTCCTCTTCCTGATTCGTTTAATTGTAAGTTGTATTATGTATGCAGATTGACACACAACCTCTTAATTTTAGTTCAGATGACCCAAATTTCCTTTCCTTACAAACCTTACAAACTGACCTAAGTACAAACTTTGAAGTATAGCTATTTTGGTTCAAATCCAACAAACTCACCCTAAATATTACGAAAACTAAGCTCATGTTATTTGGCAGTCACTATACTCTTACAATTTTAAGAATAATTTCTCTGTTTATGATAATGAAGCTGTTGAGAAGGGGTTCTTAATTTAAAATATTTAGGTGTTGTTTCTTGATCCCAGCTTTCGTGGAATGAACTGTCAATTATGTATCTTCTAATGTGTCAAAGCGTAATTGGTGTAATTCGCAGAGTTAAATATTTTTCTTCCTAATCCATAGTACTGTCAATATGCTGGGAAAGCTCTTGGTTTTCCTCATTTTGACTATTGTTGTAGTTCTGTTTTTGGGTCCCATTTTTCAAATCTTATAACATCACACACTGCAAGTCTTGCAAAACAGGCTTGCTCGTGTTCTCCTTTCAGCGACCTCAGAACCTCAGTAGATAAATGATGAAAGATCTTGGTTGGAGGAATAAACTTAGTAATAGGTGGGATTAATCATTACTTATCGTTGTCTCAGTGTCTCAAACATATAGCTCCTGTAATAATTTTCATCATTGTTACTTTTACTCATTCAGTGCACACAAAAAGGTACCAGAGGCCAGACTCAAACACCTTTGCTCATCCTGCATGGAATAATTGTTGCTGGCAAAAGAACATTCGCAGTTAGAGCGCAAAATTATGGAATAATCCGTCGTCCACTATTCGTACAATTTATTTGTTGAATCTATGAGCCTGAATGAAATTTCAAAATTAAATTGCTCATCCTGCTATTTGTGTATTGTTTTGTATAAATTAGCATGTTAAATCTAAATTCTTGCATTTTTATTTCGCACTTCATGTAATAATGCCATTTCTTTTGTAATCATTACTGTTTTATTGTATGCTTTATCAGGGCCTCCTGGGAGCCCAGTACAATTTTTTGTAATTGAAGGACATACCTGAATAATACGAAACTACTACTACTATTTAACCAAAATAATCTTAATTGACTGTACTGAACCCAATTTTTGACATGTTGGGTTCTTTTGTGTACCATTGACAACATTGTGTACAATATGAAACATTTTGAACACAAGTCTTAAAGTCAAAAGTTCTTCCTGGTTGAAGTTTAGAATAACCGGTTTCCATTCCAATTCGTCCATTTTACAGGGGCAAGTGAAACCAGGGTCGCCACTAAACCTCGTAACACTCCTAGTTTGATCTTCTGGGCTTCTGCCTGGCACTGCCATTTAAAACAAGAGTTGGTGACAACCTGTTTGGTGTAACTTTGGCTGCTGTGGCGTTTCTGTTAGTTTTCCTGGGAGATAAACTTAGCTGAGAAAGGATCGGCTTTTCCAACTGGGAGTATAATTTGGACATTTCACTTTATCACATCCCTTAGGAAAAGGCCATGGTATAAGTCCGTATACAGCCTCTGGGTATGAATCTCCGCGCACAGTTCTTGTTACTATTTGGGCAAAATGGCATAGTAATGGGGTTTGGGAGCAATCTTCTTCACGTTCAGATCCAGCTCATTCAGTGAATCATTGCCAGTATGCTTCTTAGAGTCAAAGCGATGCGTTAAAGGCACTTTATTTTCTTGAAGGACTTGGAAATAAATAAGATCGACGGCACTATCCTTGTGCTACTAATGTGCAAGAGTAGCCAAAAGTAAAAAATATGAAAATTTTATATTGATTTTAGTATAAAAAAATGGCCAATATCACAAAAATGTCTTAAGTACGGTCAATAGACTCGTTTTTGGAATCTACGCCCCATTGTACATATTAAAATAACCCACTCAAACCTTCTGCACCAATTTTGATTAAACCACTTTCTCCTAGAGTACTTGAGGTATTATAAAAATGTTTTAAAAAAGTAGAAGGAGATCTACTCAGCCCTTGTAAGATTTGTGGCAAAGAAGGGGTCCTAAGAACTGAAACATGTTGAAATGGGGTCTAAGAACTGCAGAAGAGAAGGGGGCCGAAACTGGGGGGGGGGGGGGTCTTGACGTCGCAAATAACCGTACCCGTACCCGTACCACCATTTAGGTCAGTGTCCCCCCTGGTTTTAGGTGCTCTAAAATTTCCTTGTTGTAAGACACCCCTTCATTCTAGGTGGGTGCTTTTTTGACTAACCTAAGTCTTTGCCCTTCAAAAAATGACCGGGTTGTTTGGGTTTGTTAGCGTCTAAAAAAATGAAAAAAAATGCAGTTTGTAAAGGACATCGCCGGATAAGGAGAGAAGAGGCCCTCTATAATCATAATAGTTTTATATTCAAAACAATTTTGAGTTGGTGTTTTACAACAACTTAATCATGTACGGCAAGGTGTTTTTATCCCCAAAATACACTTCTATCAAGAAAAATGAGCAAAGTCTGAGAAGAAAATTCAGGGGGGCAGCTCTCTGCGAAAAGCAAGCTTAGAGCATGCCTCCATTTCAGTGACCATTTGTTACTTAAACGAGAAACAGGAAGATGGTCGCTAGCTGCCATTTGTTATAGAGCTTGTAAATGACGTCTAGACATGCCGTTTAATCCTTCAGAAGCTACAAAGAGGCTACAGAGGCAGCCCTTTATAACAATACCCAAAGACCATTAGCTTAAGCTTACTGAGATTGGGATTATATAACTGTCTTCCACAAAGAAGACTCTGGAATACAGCACAATGGCCGAAATAAGCATGGACCATGACTGCGCTATTGAGATCATGAGCAAGCTAGCTAGCACTGTGAGCTAAAAAATCACAATCCATGGCACAGTTTCAATAGCTTTCATTCACCTTGTATTGAGCAATACATCACCTTGATTTTAGTATGATTTAAGATACCAGAACATGCATGCTCAGCTGTTGTTAACATGTACCATCCACGGGCTACTGAACTGAGCTCTGGTAGATTAGCATGCCCTACACATAGTGTTATGTGGGTTGGTATGTATGTAATAGGTTGTTGTTGTTTCTGGAAATTCCATTTAGTGTTCAGGCCCACCAGAAAACAAAAATATGCCAAAATGAGGTCTTGCCCCCCCCCCCAAGAAACCAGAAGGCAACTCATATATATGTGGCTAAATAATATAACCCACATCCTTGCCAAAGTGGCCTTGTGGTTCTTGGGGGGGGGAGAGGGTTCATATTTGGAATTTCAATTACCCATTGAAGCCTGTATTAGATTTTGTAACAAACCGACTTTAGGGAATTTATGTAAGTGGGAATTATTTGAAAACCGGTAAAAGTTCAACTTTGAACATGTCCCTTTAATGCGGAACGTTTCAAGTTCATCTGCTCTCTTGAAAAAACTATAGAGGGCGTACTCATCCTTATCAAGGCGAGTCCTTTAAATAGTTGCAGAAAGAAATCCTTGGCCACATTTAAGCAGTGAATTTTCAGTCACAATAATTTGGCTCTGAATTATTTTTAGACAAAACATAGGCTTATGATTTATTTGTTGTCTGAATGCAGTGAAGTGAACAAGAGAGTCATTAATGTGTAGAAGGTCTTATGGCATCGGTCTTCAAGAGCATTTGTAGGGACATAAGCCATTATATTTCAAGAGGATGGATAATTTTGAAGGGAAAAAGGGTCCCCACCACCTGACCCCCCCCCCCAAAAGACATAAAACGTCACTCACCTTGAGAAAAAAGGTACGAATGCCCTTATCTGACCATTGTCTTTTGAAGAGTGAAAAACAATTGACAGATTTTAGGGTTTTTTAAAAATGTTAAAGGGGGATGACCCGATTGTAAGTACAAAGTTTCCATCCAGTTAGAATGGCCTTCCACCCCAAAAAAAACTCTGAAAAGTTCCGCACCCATATTCAAGATGTTTTTAGTGAGAGCTAAAAACATTGATTTTGTAAGGCCCCATAGCGAGTACTGTGTAAAAGTAATATTGGTTGCCTAAATGGAGTAACAGTTTTTCATATTTTCCAAACCAAACATTTTAGTCTTAAATTTCACAGAATAAATGAGAAAAATTAGTGGCTGCTTTAGATACCAAAATTTTGACACTTATGGTTTTATGGGAAAATTAGGAGGTGCTGGCGGACAAGGCTATTAGCAATCGGGCCATCGGTCCTTTAAGACCTAAATACCCATCCCCCTGAAATACAGTGGGTATTCCTAAACATGAAGACATGTATATCAGTTAATGTGAGTTGTTTGCTTACTCTTTGTTCATATCCACCCCAGAGAAAGACACAAAAAGCTCCAAAATGGACAGGTAGGGGGACCTATTAGGTTTACAGAAATGACAGAATGCTTGAAATACATGAATGGTCCCAGTGTAACGTGGGGTGGTGTTTTGGTTTCAAGGGTATCCGCATACGAAAACATTTTTAGACCCACAAATAATTTGTATGTGGGTCTATAGTACTGGGGGTTTGAAGCCAAAGGTTTTGTTAACAACTGGCGTGTTTATCTATATCGTATTGTCTTGAAATTTCGCCTGTGTGTTTGGATGACATGGGAAAATAATTTTTGGCAGCGTTTTCGTTTGTGACAATAGGTTGTGAAAGCCAAGTTAGGGTCTAAACAACAATTAGTTGAATTTGTTCGTGATGTGTGTCATACAGCTTCCTGTTGGAATGTGTGCATTGTGAATGGCCATGAAAACAGTTGGGAATAGCAAAAGTCATATCACAGTAAACCTCGCAAGCGTCCCATTATATGGTCCTAGCTGCTTTGTAGCCTTGATGCATTTTGTCTGTGCTTGCAATTGTGTTTGTTTACACTAATGGGTCAATACCTTGCAAGGCACATCCATTGTTGTTGGTATTTCCAGGGCTCAAACACCTTTCTGATCAGATGAGCATCTTGAATGTTAGTACATAGTTTTACAAATGGACTATAATGTAACATTTTCTGCACAGGAGTAATTTGGAAATAGAAAAAATTGGTTTATATTCCCTCAGATTGTTGTTAAAATTTGTGGGTTTTGTGTCCATGATAAGCCCAATGCATGCCACCCCCCCCCCCCCCCCCCCCCAATCAAATTGACCACTAAGTGACTGCTCAAAAATTATGGTCAGTCAGATAGTATTAATACCTCTACCCAGTAAAAATAATTTTCTTTCTCAATTTAGAATAACTGTCCGGGAAATTTCCCTGATCCACTAACCTTTCCTGTTTGTGTGTGTGTGCCGTGTGTGTGTGTGTGCGTGCGTGTGTGTATGTGTGTCTATGTCTGTATGCCGGTCGTGGCCCGTTCCGCCTGGCTGTCATGTTTGTAGGTGTGTGTCTACAGGTATGTGTGTTGTAAACAAAGTCAAAAAATAAGTAATGAACCATTATTGAACATAGGCCTTTTATCAAGGCTTTGATTATTTATTTAATTTGTGTGAGTCCGCCCCTCTCTGGACCGCTCAAAGTTCAAGTCGTAATCAAAGCTCTTTTCGCAAAATAGTTTCCTTTTCTTGTTACTATTGTTTTCGGGATTTTCTTCCGAAAATATAGCGATCGTTGATGGTCAGTGATGATTGTCATCGTCGCTTAAAAATAGTTCCTAGAAACGAGTTTTATTGAAACTGATCAATAACCATTCAATTATTGGGTTTTGGTAAAAAACCGATTCAAAACAAGCGAAATACGGGGCGATACAGCCAGGATCCCGGATGCAGGCTTGGGAAATGTAAAATGGCGGCGAACACTTTTGCTGCTGTGAAAAAAACGCCCACGGTTTGTGATTGAATGAAATCATGGTGGAATTTACGATGCATCGTTTGTCCGTGTCATGTGAGACTGTAGTATCCCGGTGTTAGGATTATTCGAGTTCTGCCTACACGTACGGCTGGTTGGTTCGGTCTACTGTGCGCTGAATATGATATCCTGAGAGTATTTGAAGCTCGGCTACGTGTACTGATGTGATTCGCCTCTGACCATAATGTGGAATTTTACAGGCATTGTAGTGAACGGATTCGTATTTAACACGTAGTCATTGCATCGTTCAGCCATGGTTCGGACCGACAAGTTTAGCCTTAAATTGTGCAGTAGTAATAGGTGCCTGTCAAGACATTGTAGTTACCGAGGTAAGTTCATGTTAGACTAGGAATGGAATGTGCGTTGGTGACCATTAAATTCTCGGCGGTTGAATTGTGTTGAACGGGCTTCAGTTCTGGAGATTGGATTTTGGGATGTTCGCCACACGTCACATTTGCGTGTCATGTTGATAACGCGGTGGTCAGGATTCATCATTTCAATTTAATGTTCAAAAATTCACTTGTTCATGTCTGTGAGGGCAATTTTGGACTGGTCACTGCGTACAAATATTTGATAAAATTACTGACGTATAGGCCCTTAGTCTAGGTTCATATTCAGTTGTTGTGTGTGCAGGGGAGGTGGGATATAAACCTTTACTAGCCTTTACTGTTGGGGACCTTTTTATTTCTCAGGAAAGTGGGCTACAACTAGCCCATCCGCCATGCATCTCACATACATACGTACGGCACTCAGAGCCCGGCGGACAAGACGCAACTCGCATGTTGTGTCAGAAACGGAAGACTTCACACACTTTCTTGCTTTGAATCGAATGATGCTAATAAAGCCGTTGGCAAAAATCCGATATGGCTTTGACGGGCGAGTCATCGATATTGGGCAAAGTATCTGAAACGTTGTCATGATTGAAATGGGCGGGTGCTTACGATTGACGCACTACTTTGATTGACACAGTATGGCTTGCACTGGGAGGAAATACCAATTTGCCGCAAAGACGGCCTCGCTTCCGCTCCGCCTCACGCCTTCGGCGCGTTCGCTGTTGGTGGATAAAAAATGCGAGGCGTCTTCGACAAAAAAGACTAGATTGAACAGGGTACCCTCGGCCGAGGCATAGAGGGGCTAACCGGCCGGGCTAGAAGATAGTTGATTATTAAACAATTGCTGCAAAGCACACACACCAAGAAAAAGAAAAAACCAATTTGATGACCAGGGGGAAGTACGCATGATTTTTTACGGGGGGTTGCAGGGTCTGGAAAAATGGACCTAACCACCCTAAAATGGACCATTTCTTGAACGTTTTTGAAATTCATCACCAAATTAAAAGGGACTTTGTTGTTATATCCTTATTTTCTCTTAATTTTGGACCTGTTTTTATCAAAAAAATAGGCAAAATGTGGACCTTTTTTACCTCTTGTGGATTGGGGGGGGGGTGAGGACCGACCCCCCTACGTACGGGCTTGGTATGTACAAATGTTACATACGTGTACATGTGTTGTGTGCAGCGGTGCGGAAAGAGTATTTACCCACGTGTAGTCTTGTGATGTATTTTCCCATCATTTGAGGAAAAGGGGCACCCTCAAGGTTAAAGGGGGATGGCCCCGACTCCCGGATTTAAGGATATGAAGTTTTCATCATAATAAATTGGCCTTCACTCCAAAACTCATCTGTAAGTTTTCGCGCGATTATTTCAATCCGTTTGATGCGGAGCTTAAAAGCGGATTTGTAAGGCCCATAGGTACTGTGTAAAATAATATGGGTCAACCAAAATGGGGACATTTTCGCTCATAACTGTCCAAAACCAAACATCCTTTGGCTCTAAGATTTCACAGGGTAAACGGTAAATGAGAAAAATAGTAGCTTGCATCTGATTACCGAAAAGTTTGACCCCTTCCGGTAAAAAATATGGAAGTTCTGGGGACGAGGACTATTAGCGATCGGGCCATTGCCTTTAAGTTTAGAAATTGAATTAAACGGGCATTAAAGGTAATTCAAGAAACCTCATTCCAAAATTCAGCCCATATGTTCAATAGCATTGTGGATTTCCAAATATTTCTGAAAAAAAGAGAATTTTTTAATGGAAATAGATTTTCGCATCATTTGATGAAAAAAAGAGCGCCCGCAGGGTTTAAGCTTACAAATTAAAGGGGCAATACGCAGGTAATTACTGTAGTCGAGAGTTGAGTTTAGAGTTTGTTTTGGTTATTGTTGGGTAAAAATCTGGATGATTGAAAGTTAATCAATTGAGTTGGTTTTAGAGTTATTTGTTGCTGAAGAAAATTTTTTGCAAAAAAAAAAAAATGATTTTTTATTGAGAAGTGCTTTTGCATTCATTGAGGAAAAACACCTTGCAAATTGGAATGAATGGGGCATTATGCAATTTCAAAAAGGATGGAGTTCATTGGTGAGTTTGTGTTTAGGGTTATTTGCTGTTTCTTGGCGAGTTATGGATTGAAGTTCATTGATGAGTTATGTTCTTAGTTATTTTAGTGAGTTGGGAATGGAGTTCATCAACAGTTATGTTCAGAGTTATTAGAGTTATTTTTGGTGAATTATTGGAGTTCATCGATGAGTTAGGTTTTAGAGTTTTTTTGAGGTTTTGGTGAGTTATAAATGGAGACGTGCAATGAAGTTTTAAGCCATATTTGTTGTGAGGTATGAAATGGGAGTTCATTGATGAGTTATGTTCTTAGAGTTATTTTGGTGAGGTAGGAATATTAGAGTTATTTTTGGTGAGTTGGGGCATTGAATGAGTTAGTTTTAGAGTTTTTTGATGTGTTTTGGTGAGTTTTTTAATATGGAGTCCATTAAATGAGTATAGGAGTTATTTGTTAGTGCGGTTATGAATGGGAGTTCATTGATGAGTTACGTTCTTTAAACTCATTGGGGAGTTATGGATGGGAGTTCATCAACCTGTTCAGGAATGTTTAGTTGTTTTTTTTGCGAGTTGTGGCATTCATTGTTTTAGAGGTTTTTTGGGTTGGTGAGTTTTGATTGGATGGGTTCACCCAATGATGAGACCCGTGTTTTAGATTCTCTGTTGGTGGGGATATGGATTAGTAGTGTAGAGTTCATTGTGAGTTATGGTTTTAGAGTTCTTTTGTGGTTGTCGCGAGAAAAGCCGGGTGACCGCCTGGTATCTATTAAAAGGCCATCATTCCCCATTAACTTTTTAAAGGACAATGCATTAATCAATTTACCAATTTAATTCATCCATTACCAATTGAAAGGGCCCATCAGACCATTTCTAGAAGTTACCAATTAAAGGGCTATTCCTCCATTTCCAAAGGGGCCATTCCATCATTTACCTTGGAAAGGGCCAATGCGCAATTTTATTTAAAAGTTGCCATTCCTTCATTTACCAATGAAAAGGGAATTCCTTCAATTTCTAATATTAAAAGGCTTATTCCTCCATTACCAAATAACCGGCCATTCCTCAATTTACCAGTTAAAAGGCCATTCCCAATTAGGAGGGAATTGGGACTTATTATGATGTTCTGAAAATGGTTAAGAAACAAATGTAAAATAATAAAAAAAATAAAAAAAATAAAAAGTTTTTCAAAAAAAAATTATGACGGAATGTATTTTTTGCACCCTTTGAAGAAGAGCACCCCCGGGTTCATGTTGACTCAAATACTTTGTTACTTAACCACTACATTTTCTATTTGCCAAAGCAATTTTATGGTCTATTTTGAATCTTATTTGTTAACACACTGTATGCCAACCAATAAACTTCTTAGGTGTTCTTATGCATTGGCACTCCAAGACTCATTCCAGTTCCCACCATACACGTGGGTCTTATGCATCAGTGATGCTCTAGTTGGCAAATTGTCAAGAGTAGGCCTACATTGTAACTTGTGTTTGTGTATAGTTTGAGAATAATTCTTGGCAAGGCTCACACCGTGTTTCGTGGTTGCGTGAACTGCTTCTACGTGCAACCAGTGGTGCGGCCGTTTTTTGGCGTGGAAGCGAGCGTACCTAGTAACTTGGCCAAGAAATGAGTACTCCAAACTACAGCATGGAACCTCCCCAATTTCAATATTTTGGACATGGCCTTGTGAGGAACAAAAAGTTGTGCAACCACCATCCAGGGTTTTTGGAACCTGGGGGACCTTCTGATCACTGGGCAGAGATGGATCTAGAGCAGATGGAGAAGAGCACTGATACTGTTTGTTGATATTTAAAGAGGCATTTTGTGATTTCTTATAACCTCCCCCCCCCATACACACCCTAAACTTGGTCTAAATGCATGCTTTTAAAGCCAAAATTCAGTGATTATTCTTTAAAATGTAAACAAATTGCACCCCCTTATCTTTCACCAAAGTCCATTTTTTGCACTGTTGTATTGGAACTTCTTGAAAGTTAAAGACCCCGGTAAGGGGCATCTTCTTAACATCTTAACAGAACAAAGTTATTAAGGGGTGGGGGGTTGGGGGAGATGATCAACATAAGCCAAGTTAGAGACCAAAAGTTGAATTGGAAAAAAAAAAAAATGACTTGATTGTGGCTTTTTTTAAGTTAAAATCTTAAATTGATCTTTAGCAATCGTAACTTGAGCTAAAAAATTGTGCCAATAATTTTAAAGGTGCAAGCTAAGCTGTTATATAATGCCATCTGCACTGCCCTGTCAACATTACACCAGATTGAGTTACAAGTTGAGGTTGATTCTGCAAAGTGTCATTCATGCTTGACAATTGTCATATGGACACATAACAGATTGACTGGGAAAATTAGTAATAAATCTGTTTAAAAATTAATAGCATATTAGGATAACCACCTTTTGACCCAGTATATCCAAATTTACTGATGAAAATGGCAGGTGTGTGGTGATGTCTGGTCCAATTCCTCAGAATAGATATATAGCGGGGACACCACTATAATACGCATCTGGTATCGCATTATTCCTATTTTGTTATGCATAATGATGGGTTGGTGGATCCTGTGACCATAGAATATTTTGCTGTTGTTAATTTTTGCACTTGGTTCATAGAAGAAAAGCATATTTTTTTGTTTTGTTTGACAAGATCTTCCTCTTTTCCAGTTTCAGTATGGTGGATGTGTAATCAAATCCACTATTAGTGATTTCTAAACAAACATTCTAGTGAAAATATAAACAATTCACACACATTGTTTGTCCAATTCAAAGTCCATTTTTGTCAGTGTATTGGAATTGTTATAGTAAAGGGCGGACCCCTGGAAGTGGCTAAGCTTAACACAGCGTTATTTTTTCAAGAAATGACAAGTTTTATGCATTTGTTTACTAATAAAAAGTCAGGGTCTGACTTTTGGCTTCTTCAGGACGGACTAATGAATTTAGTGTCTGTTTTCACAAACAACAGTCTATGGACTGGTCCTGAAACTTGATGGGCACGTAGCACTCCTTGTTGGGGGTGTGTGCGTGTGTATAAAGTTGTAGTTCTGCACACCATGAGCGAGTGTATATGATGTGAATGTCTGCTGTGTGTGCATCTGTATGGTGTGCCTTAGTGTGTCTGCACATTATCCATGAATTTCAAGCTACTATATTTGGAAAAAAGTAATATAAATTTAAAAGTTTAAAAATTTGGGCCATGTGAAAATAATCTCACTAACAGTGTATAGCCGCCCCATATGTGTTGCAAGTGGTTTGTGCAGACATCTTTTTCTGGGGGGGTGGGTGAAATTGGAAATGAATTGATGATGGAATGAAAGTTGAGGGTGGGGGTGGGGGGCAAAAAAAAAAAAATGAAAATAAATTCTGGGGGAAAACATTGGCATGGTGAGATTTAAACATTTTGCCCAAAAAAATGACTGAGATTTGCCCACAAATTTGTTGATTTTTGGCTCATAATCACTGATTTTTTAATATAGATCCCATTTTCTTCAAGCCAGGGGGGTGGGGGAAAAATCAGGGCAATGAAAAAAAAATTAGGGAGGGAAATTCCCCCCACTGTGCTGCCACTGTGTGCTAAAAGTGTAAGGCCTCCTGTGAGATTTGGAGTAGCCCATCTTTTGTGCAAGTAAACAAAGTAGTCACTAAAAAACCTTGCGAACACTTGTAAAGTTCAGTTTTTGATGTCAAATTTAATATTTATGTGCAGTAGCGTAAAGTAAATCAGTCCACATTTAATTGCTTGGTATTACATTAAATTTTCACAATTTATACATTTACTCAAAAATTAACCTCGGGAGGAAAAATATTTGTAAGCATGAAATTCAGGAAGTTGCCGCTTGCGAAAATTTGTTGAAAAATTACGGCGGCAACAAAGATCTTCCAGTAGGAGATCTTGCTCTCAGGACTCAGCATATAAGCCAAAATAATCTTAGATATTAATCACTCTATGTAGCGGGGATGGGTGTTTACTGTAGGATTACACAGTATCACTGTACTGTATTCAAGAAGCTAAAACACAGGGGAATTCCCCCCAGGTTAAAGTAAATTAGTCAGGCGGGCGCTCTGTGACAAAGTGGGGGAATATATACATTGGAAAATACTAGATTCCTTAAAAATAGCCAGTTATGATGAAAAACATGAATCAGTTTAGCATGGGTCATGACTGACGGACAACTCTGTATCCATTGTTGGATGGTTGATGGGAGTAGCCATTGTTTTGGGGCAATTTCAGGAAGCTGTGATCGGGTCTTGGCCCGGTATGCTGGGCAGTGTTAGTCAGTTGTGCGCAGTACCAGCAGGACCATTTGGTTATGATAGCAGTCATTGCAGGTGTTTCACTTTGATGGTAGGGTATAATTTTGGAAGAGGAGATGGAGATGAGTGCTGGATTGTCCAGGGGAGGTCTGCAACCAGACTCACAGGTAATTTTGGGTTTTTATTTTGATGCTTATAAGGAGAGTGGGTAGTGTTGGGAAGGGGGGAGGGTAGGTTGTTGGATACAGATGGGGTGTCTTTATTAAGGTTATATAGGCCTATATTACCTTTTCTGAAAATTCAATACTTTTTACACAGGAGTTTTTTTATATGTAAAACACATTCAATTTGCATGCATATTTTGGTAAAATTGGGCCAAGGGACCTCAGTTTGTGAAAAAAAAAATGCTGGGAATGTCTATATCCAAAACGACTTGTCATGAAGGATTTATTATATGTGGACGATTATTAATATGGTGCCATCAGACAATTACAAAATTCTGAAATTCTTACAGAGGAAATTGGGTATGAATGTAGGTGACCACTTTATTTTAGCATTGAAATCTTCAGTTTGAGGTAATTAGTTAGGAGCTGCGGCGGATCCATGATGATGATGAGATAAAGTGCGTATTCATATTGCAAGAGAGCTTCAGGGGCCACAGATCTGGGACAGAAACCTGAGCCAGGAAACTAAGGAATGGCAGATAAAGGAGTGAGGGAGAAAGAGACTAAAACAATATTAACACCACTTTATTTTATGAAGTCTTGGTATTTTCAATTTGTTGATCATTTGTATTTTATGTCCATTGCTAGCTGTGTGGTGACTGGTGGTGGTAGATAAGCAAGACTTACAGGGTTGAATTACTGTATGTTTTTGGACTGAAATATCAGCAGTAAGTAGTAAAGGAGTTTCCCACCAAATTTGTTGAGTTGGGCTTAAATGGCGACAGGGTGTTGAACAAACTTGGTTTTTGCTTGATCAGGTGTTTTCCAGTTTATTCCGCTGATCATTTTTGGATTACAACATGGGTTGAGTACGGTATTGAAATTTTTATGTAGCTATAGCATTTTATGACAAGTTTTTATATGAAGTATACAAATTATGTGTAGCTGCTTTGGCGTACTTCCACAATGCAAATAAAGGCCTAATTTGCATTTATATGTAACTTACAACACCAAATGCAGTACGTTTGTCAAAGCCATAATTGGAATGGGGTGCAAAAACAGTTTAGAAATTGATGTGTCATTATGTAGCTGTTCACAAAAGAGAAAAAGCCCTCACTCTCAAAATGGGCGGCGTTATAGCGTACGTAAAACCAAGAAGTGCGGTGCCGATTGGCTTTTTTTGAATTAGGTCAGACACAGTAAACAACACGCGTTGATCGGATGGTGAGTGTGCGTTCGACTTGAGAATGTTGCGTAAAGAGTAAAATAGCTTGCCCCGCCTATATCGCCCAGTCTAGCGTTCGAGAGCGTATATAGTAGAGGAGAGAGGGCCGTTCTTTTGTGACAGCTACTTATTATTCAAAGGAAATTGCTGCATGTGAGCAATTAGTACATTATTCTTTCGTGAATAATATTTGCAAACAAAGACATTATGTGGGGAGAAAATGGTGTTAGTTTGATGTATTTGACATTTGGTGGAAAGGTACACCAATCAAAAAATGTTTAAATTAGAAATTCAGTTCAAAATTTAATCCTTGAATAGTTTGAGTCCTTTACCATGAAGCGAAAAAAACAAAAAAATAATAAAGAACCAAAATTTAGGATATTTTCACAAATTGCCCACCAAATTCTCACAAAAACTCGATGGATGGCCCCCCTTTTAGCTGGCTCAGTGATAATGTTACATATAATCAATGGATTCATGACTACAAAAAACATCTGATTTGATTCCTGTTTTGGTTTGTCATTATGTAAGATGTTCATGTTTTTTGTTCTGGCGCCCAAATGCTACCAAAATTAAAGAGGGCTACTTTATTACATCCTGGGGAGTCTAGGCCAACTAGCTTTTGTTATCCTGTGGTGATAGTGTGCCATTTATCTAATGATTGGATATTGTGCTAGAACTTAGAGCTAGAGAAGAATCGAAATTACAAGCAAACAGATTGACTATAGGTGTGTTTCTATTAGGACCATTTACCGGAAAAAAAGACGGATAAGGGATTAAATGGGCTCAATAGAAATAGCCGTCCTCCCTCCACTATTACTGGTAAATCAACCGGCAAAATTTTCCTTCTCGAGGGAAGGAAAATAGCGGTTGTCACTTACCGGTAAACGCCAATAAAACACACTCGTTCCGCGGACAGGTGCGCATGCAGGCTAGGAAACGGAAATCGATAATACTGCGTGATACGATCGACGATAGGCACTACGTGTGGACGTGTAGACTAGAGAGATGAGGGATATGATTCGGCCTGGATTCGCGGTGCCTCCTTGATCTTACGTACATTGCCTCTCATCGCTTGTACAACTTACATGTAACTTCGAAACCCTTCTCTGACGTTGCACGAACATGGAACCCATTAAACATCATTTGCCTCTGAATTTGGACTGTATAAAAGTCAAAATTGACATCAATCCTACTATCGCAAAGCACCGCCATATTTTGTTTGTGAAAAAAGTCAAAACCCACAAATGCTTTGAGGTTGAACTCTAGGGTTTACGACCTTTTGCCGGCAAAGGTTTATGTGGAGTTGATCGAGAGAGCAGGTAGTATTTACCGGTACGGTAACAGTGCCCAATAGAAACTGACCGTTATCCACCTTTTCATTGCTCTTTCCCGGTAAGCGATTTACCGGTAAAATGCAGGATCTTCAATAAAAACACGCTTATAGTCATTTAATTTGGTGCTAGAAATTGTCTTAACATAAATCTGTTGTCACTGTATTGCCACAGTTGTTCACTTGCAATTGTGTGTGAAATTAGTTTCACCTTGCATTTCTCTTCAAAGGAACTCAGCAAGGGTGTAGCCACTGGATTGCATTGGAGCAAAGCAACCTTACACCATAGAAGCTTATACAATGGGAAATGTACTCACATGTTGAATGATAGGGTGGTGGCAATTTCTATAGAATCTATGGGAGCAGTGGACACTTTTAGTCAAAAACAAAGCTTAGTACCAGGGCTATTCCTAGAGGGGGATGTGGGGGTGTGACACCCCCATTAACATAGTTCTGTCTGCAAAATTTGTCTTTTGTTGGGAGTATGTTGACTTGTCCGCAAAATAGGTACATGTATGGAAAAAATAGGTACATGTATGTAAAAAACGATGCGGGTTGTATATTTGAAATCGATTTTGTCGGAACACACCCGCTTTCAATTGCTAATATGCTTAAATTTGATAATGGTGTTAGTGCTTGGTAGAAATTAAGTGTCTTGTTCCTGGCCTCTCTTCAGATTTTCAAACTGATGGTAAATAAATTTGGGTGAAAATGTTCAAAATTGCATCGGCAAATGGATAGTTTAGCCGGCAAGAACCCCCCTCCCCAATGAAAATGGGCTGGGAAAGCCCCTGCTTAGTAATGAAGCCAAAAATATGCGCGGTGTGGGTAGGTGTGTGTTTGGAGCATGTGGGGGTGGTGCATGCATGTGTGTGTGTGTATGGGGGTGGGGGTAGTAGGCCTATGGCTTCTTTTCCAAAGAAAATTTTAAAATGTTCCCTATAAGGTCAAATTTGGAAGAAAAAAATACACTAAAGGTCTCCTTTTTCTTTAGCAATATATACAGTAGGCCTATATAACTGTATAATAATCGATATTGTTATTTACTGGCATGGGAAGCGAGTTGGTTGGTAAAATTTGTCAGATCATGTCCTCATTTGGGAAAATCTCCACCCTCACAAAATGGTGGTCCTTATGTGTGGGTGGGTAGGTGGGATGGGTCACGGGTGTAATGGGTGAGTACATAACATGTGGGAGATGGGAGTGGTCAGCAGTGTGATTACAAACCCAAATGGTGGAGGAGGTATTTTTGCAACCTAGATTGTATGAATTCCCAGGGTGCACACAAATAACCCATGCATGAGCGCATGAATGTATCAGTAAACCCTTGAAAATCAATCAATTTTGTACGACCAACTCGGGCAAGGAAATTGGCTACAAAGTAAAATCAGATTAATGAAATACGACACCATCAATAAAATAAAACAATTGCATAGGTCAATCAGGTATCGAATTAACCAAACAAAAGTAGCAATTTATCAACTATAAAATAACAGTTTCAGGTGTGACGGGATTACAATTGACTATAAATTGTTGCCTTTTTCAAAACCTCACCGTTTAATTGAAGTAGCCCGTACAAATAATTGAGGACCTTGGAATCTTGTGTGAATATGCCTATGGCCACAGTCTGTATGAAATAATCTGTTTCCCTTTGTAAGGCAAGTAAAAGTTAATAGGCCTGACCCCAGCCATTTATCCTACACATGGTTCATGGTCCAAGTTTTGTAGTCAATAAAAAGTGACTACCAATTGAAACATTTAAATTCATAGCTAGGGTTGGTCCTATTAAGTGTGTAAGGTTGGAAGCTGATTCTAATCAGAGAAGGGATTCCTGGCTACTGAAAGCTATTGAGATGCTAGCATAGGTGGTTTTGGTTGTGTTTTCTACAAATCTTGGGAGTTACTGTTGATATGATTGTTGTCATTAGTAGACTGCAATGTGTGTGAGTTGCCAACCATGTCGAGCCTTGTAGATATTATAAATAGAGCCAATGTTAAAATGTTTCCTCTGGTCGTACTAGGAGAAGGTAAGTAAATATGTACAGAAATATTCTTGGATGTTGCCAGGATCAAAATTGTGTGTGTGTGTGGGGGGGGGGGGCGGCAAGTGAAGGGCAGATGTGGGGTTGTTGATGAGACAAATAATCAAATAATTTATGTACAGGTATTTATGTAGCAAGTGGTGTTGTAGACAATAATTTTGAAGAGAGTCAAAGTATAAAAGGGGGAAATGGGGGAATTGATTTTCTTTTCCCCTTACCAGCACTGCTTCTGAAAGTGTCACGTGTGAATTTGTGTTGTAGAATACTATAATCTTCCTGTGGATAGTTTCATTTGTTAGAGTATGTGTGAGGTAGGGAAGGAAAGGTAAAGGGAATGACCCAATTTAATTTGATAAAGTTTCATCTTGATTAAACATTCTTAACCCTAAAATCTTATCTGTCATGTTTTTCAATCTGTTTTGATGCAAGAGCTAAAAAGTTGATTTTGTGAGCCCATATAGGGTACTGTGTAAAATTAATATTGGTCGACCAAAATGGATCCCATTTTTGCTCAAAACATCCAAACAAACCATCTTTTAGCTCTAAGATTTCAGAGGGTAAGTGAGAAAAATAGTAGCTTTCATCAAACACAAAAATTTCAACCACTTTTGGTAAAATCTGGGATTCTGGGGCAGGGCCGTTCATAGAAGGGGGTGTAACACCCCCATTGAAAAACTTTGTCGGCAAAATGTTGACTAACTGGGAAAATTTGTATTAATGTAAAATAGATGTAGTTGGAATATTTTAATGAAATGTTTTGTTATTGATTTTTTTGGAAGATATTACTTCTGATTGCTAATATGCAGTATGATATTGTCCCCCCCCTCTATTTTGTGCTGAAAATGCATGGTAGGATTGTATTTAGGACAGTATCAATGACATAAGTGATTCTTTTATATCTTGCAGAACCAATGTGATCATCATAGAAATTTCTGGGAAGAGCAGGAAGAACAGTATATGTAGCAGCAGTAGCAGTCACCGTAACAGTATGGGGGACAGCATGCCCATCATCGAAGATGTCAGTCCCTCAACGACCTTTGAGTGTCGCACTCACTGGAAGGATTCCTTCTTCAATCTAAACGACTACTACAGAGATGAGAAGCTCTGCGACATCACCCTTGAAGTTGGCAACAAAACCATCATGTGCCATCGACTTGTCCTGGCCTGTTGCAGTCCCTATTTCAAAGCCATGCTGACGTCAAATATGAAAGAATGCCGACAACAAAGCATTGCCATACATGACATTGACGAACAGTCCTTAGAAGCCCTAGTTGGTTTTATGTACACATCAAAGATACTGTTAACAATTGATACTGTCCAAAAACTTCTTTATGCATCATCAGTACTACAGATTGAAGTCGTGGCAGGAGCCTGCTGCGAGTTCATGAAGAATCACCTTCACCCTACCAACTGCCTTGGTGTACGTGCCTTCGCTGAACTTCACGGAAGATTTGAACTCATGAAAGTGGCAGACAGGTTCACGCAAGATCATTTCCTGGAGGTTGTTGAACAGGAAGAGTTTAGGACAATTAGTTTTTCACATCTAGCAGCCATTGTGGAATCATCGGACATTATGGTGGAGACAGAATCACAGGTTTATGAAGCTGTAATGAGATGGGTTAAGGAGGATGTTGTTAGCAGACAGGAGTATTTACCAAAACTGATTTCCAAGGTAAGATGACCAAAGGTTTTACATATCTGGCAAATGCAAGACAAGCGATTGCTTGATAGCTAGCCAATATTGGTGCCACATAAGTAGCATTGGAAAATACCACTATGTCCCCTAGCACATAATGGACACTGAAGCTTGGCTGAAGCACCACATTCTTGTGGTTACATGGCACGATTTGTATGTGCATGCTTTTTGCTATGTTAAAGGTGCAATGAGAGATTTCACATATCAGGTGTCCCTAAAAAATCGAAAGTTCTGATTTTTGCCCTAATGTAAAGCTTTCCATCAAACATAATCGCATCTAAAAGGAAATAAGCTGAGAAATGTTTCTTTGGTACAAAAATTTTGAAATTTCTAATTTCGTATAGGAGCAAATACGAAATTCAACCTATGTTTTATATTGAAATACAAGCAAATCAGAATCATCTTTTTTCTCTCTTTTAAGGCATTTCTGTAGCCATATACAAGGTAAGAAATGTCTAGTCGATATGAAATTACTATTATGACACAATATTTGGGTGCCTCAAAAAATCTCTCGTTGCACCTTTAAAGTGACAGGAGGAGATTTTTTTGAGGATACAAATTTCTCTCAAATTGCACTGGATCGGTTGTAGACCACCTACCGAGAAGAGCGTTTCGAAGGTTAGTCTGACAAACAAATACAAAGGAAAACTGCAAACCTTGTTTTGAACTTGCCTGCTATCGTAATCGTCCCCATAGAAAACCATTCTTTGATTTTCTGTCGTGCACGATAGAAATACTCAATCAAAATCTTATTACATAAGATGACGTATTCGGCTTATTCACTTCAGGTGTGATCTAATACATTGGTAAGCATTCCAAATATGCAAAAAATTGGGGCGTTTCATTCTGGAAATGTCCTCATGTCTCTTTGAAAGGAATTTCCATATACTTCAAAATCAACTATATTGCTCTAATGCTGCAACTATAGTTTGTCCATCCAGAAGTAAGGGTGTAATATCACCACTTTCCCTCAGAGTTGTAATATGTGGCATCAAGGTAAACTGTAATCTTGAGCGCACAAAGCCAGCAGTGTGATGCGTGTGCAGCTTGAAATAGCCATGCGAAAATGATGGCATCACTCCATACTCTTTATTTTATTATTTTCTGGGGAGCAGTTGGGCAATTTTTTTTTTCAAAATTGCAGTAGTTTATGGCATAAAGAAACTGAGAGTCCCCAATAACCGAGTGTCCCACCTTCCATAGAGATACACAAAAGAAAGAAAAGCGTGACCTTGTAGACCAGCCTAAGAAACAAATGATGCATGAAGTATATCACATTTTGTAGTCAGATGGGTACAAGGACTCTCCCTAAGGACTCTGTATGATGCTGACATAAGTCAAACTTGTAATGTCAGTGAGTACTGGATGTGTAGCACTGGTGGTGTAGCACCTGATACCCCTGACCATGTGCTTACTAATACTAGATTCACCGCTGTTTGTGAACATGTTAAAGACAATCTTCTGAAAAGTAGATTGGCTTTTGTTTTGTTGGCCTGTATTCAACATGGGATTACAACGAGACAAGGGTGTGGTTATTACTACTTCCTACAAAATAATAAAAGAATGATTTTTCTAATGATAATTATTAAACCCCTATGGACTAGCAAAGAATGATATTACACAGTCCAATTTCCTTGGGTTGTATTTCTAATTGATTGATTGATTAAACTTGTTCCAGGATTGATTGAGGAGCATTCAATTTCAATCAATGTGTGACTAATATTTTCCTTTCAGACAAGGCATGGCCATCTGTGGTGAATCGGGCCAATTATTAATTCATCAAATTATTGTAATAGATGAGTTATGGTCCATCATCGGCATGACAGCTTGAAATGGCTGTTTAATTTATTTAAGCGTAGATTACGATTGTGTGAGAGGTCGAAAGGGCAAGTGTTATGTTGTTGTTATGAGATATGGAAGTATGCCGATGCGGTTCAAGTTATACTGAGAGTGACTTTTATGCAGTACCAAATTTGGTATAACTTTGAAAAAAAGAAAGAGGATCACTTATTTATTTTGGATCATAAATTCAAAGGCATCAAGCATTTGTATTTAAACAGAAAACAAAAATCACTGTTGTGAATTAGATTTTTGTTTCAGCACCACTAGCACCTGTATTTTTAAAGTGATTATTGTGAATTAGATTGGATCAATCCACTAGGAATGAACAAACCCAGGCTCGTACGCAGGGGGGGGGGGGGGGGGGGGGTACGGTTGCACCCCCCAAATTCCACAAAAGGGGCAAAAGGTTCCATTTTTTGATGAATTTTTTTGATAAAAAAGTCCAAAATTTAGAAATATTGACAAGAAAGTCCACTTCTTGGTGATGAAATGTTCAAAAAGTCCAAAAAAGGACCGTTTTAGGGGGTTAGGTCCACTTTTACCAACTAGAGGTCCACTTTTTCAAAAAAAGTCCACTTTTTCGAAGTCCTGCACCCCCCCCAAATAAATCCTGCGTACGGCCCTGAACAAACCTAATTAACCCCATGGGCACTGCCTGCCTATCTGTTGGCTTCTGAGCACTATTTTGATTGGTCATTGGATGGTAATATCATGTAGTGAGCAAATCATAAATACTGTAAGAATGGTTGGTATGGTTTACATTGGGCCAATCTAGGCACAATTTTTGAGTGGTTACTCAGAGGGCTATCTCATGTGGTCCTGTAATGAGCCAATCAGAGATTTATGTATCATATGTCATTGGTAGTGCTAGGGGTTTTTTAACATTTCTATTTTTTAAAGTTTGGTTGGTCTTAGGCCTGATGTTATTTTGAGCCTTGTTTTAGACATTTACTGTCATAAACTGTTTTTATACTTAATATTGGCCGGACAGTGCTATTTTATAGAGTAGTAGTAGTAGTAGTTAGTGTAGTGTAGTAGTAGTATCGTAAGAACTTTATTTAAACACGGGGTAAAACAATTAATGTTCCAATACAGAATATTGTTCTGTTCCACATGTCCGGGTAAATATGAAAAAAAAATAATATTCTAATTGTCCCCGCCGACGAGTTCGGAACGGAGGGATATGAAATGAGCAGCGTCCGTTCCGTTCGTCCAGTCCGTCCGTTCCGTCCGTCCGTACGTCTGTGACAAAAATGTTAACATGTGTATACCATTATCTGGAGTTCCATAACAAGGGCGAACAAATAGATTGTAACTGGTGGGTGGAAAGATAGCGATAGTTGATTGAGTTTCTCGACTCCTGATTAGATTGTGGCCGTAAATATGCTAATTACGTATCTAAGTTTGCCCATAGTATGAGAATTTTCCTGAAGGGGTGTACAAGTTTTCTGGACTTTCCGGTTCAGGCGTATAATGATGTAACTGGTTGGAAGGCGGACTGAAGGAGTTCTTGACCTACCCTGAAAGATTTTTGGCGTAATTCGGGCAAATTGAGGTATGCAAATGAGCTAATAATATGCAAATGAGTAATTGCTATTATTTTTGAAACGGGACATTGGATATGCAAAATTCCCATGACACTCCATAATCGGGGGCCTATCATGGGGCACATATTTTGCCAATTTGAAAGTATGGGATAATGCGGCTGCTTAGGTGCAAATGAGCGTAATTTAAATATGCGCAATTGCTTTGTATCTCTGAAACAGTACATCAGATAGGCAAAAATTCCTTCACTACATGAGCCCTCTATGCTATGGGGAGGGGGTGAGGTGTTGCGGGATTGGGGGGACTGCGGGGGTGGGGGACGGGGTGGGTGGCGCGCTGTTGGTGAGGGGGTGGTGTGTTGGGGCAGGGGAGGGGGGACGGGGTTGTTGGGGAGGGGGTTAGGGGAGGGGGGTTCGGGTTGTTGGGGAGGGGGTTCGGTGGTTGAGAGGGAGTGGGGGTGTTGGGAGGGGGGGGGGGTGGAGGCGGGGGGGGAGGGGGTGTGAGGGGGCGGAAGGTGGCCGGGCGGGGGGGGGTGTGCCAAATGGTGGAGGTGGGGAGGGGCGGGTGTGGCGGGGATGGGGGCGGCGGGGAGGGAGGGGGGGGGGGTATAATGGAGGGGGCTTTCGGGGGGAGTGGGGGGGCAGGGGGGGGGGGATGGGGGGGCGGGAGGGGGGAGGGGGGGACGGGTGAGGGGGGGGGGCGGCAGGGAGGATGGGTCGGTTGACAGGGTGGGGGGGAAGGGAGGGGAAGGGTAGGGGGGCGGGGGCGGTGTTGGGGAAAGGGGACGGAGGGGGGAGATTTGGGTGATGGGGGGAGGGTTGGCGGTGGTTTGAGGGGTTGACGGAGGGGGTGCGGGAGGGGGGTTGGAGGTTGAGGGCGGGGGTGTTGGGGATGAGGGTGGGGTGGGGTTTGGGAGTTGTGGGTTGGTGTTGGGGAAGGGTTGTGGGGTTGTGCGGCCAGGGGTTGGGTGTGGGGGGTGTTGGGGATGAATGGGGTGGAGTGGTGCAGGTATTGGGGAGGGTAGGGTGTATTGAAGTTGCATTTATCACATGTTAGTATCGCAACATCGGCGGGGACCCTATTTAATGCATCGCGTAAATACGAGTTCCATTGTTAAATTAAGAATGATACAAATTTGAATAATGGACACAAAATATGTTGTAATGTGCACTGCAACTGAACAAAAACTTCCATTGAGCAAAAATATATGACGCGACCTTATTGAAAATGATTGGTGTATGTTGTTACATGGTGATCCCCATCACATCCTTTATCATTGTTATTATGTGATTCTTTTATCTTATAGGCCTTCTGACTGTGACTAATATAATGGAGGCGGACATAGCCTTTGACAGTAACCACAAGGGCCCCCGGAACGGGAAATAAGGGTTGTAAACTTGCATTCTTAAAACAACAGTACCCCTCATCCCCCCCAAACAATTGTTTCATTGATCATTTGTGAAACGCCATTCTAGCATTGAGTATGTTGTGAAACAATTAAAAGAAAACATGATTAATTGAGTGAAAAATTTCTGGATTCCAAACAGGGTCTATCTATGGGTGCCTCAATTTCTAATCCATTGTGTACAGATAAGGCCTAGCCGGGTCGCATTTGTTGAGTTACCCGAACACAAATGGTTGGGTCATTGTTCTCGGATTGAATGCAGCCCTTGATTAAAAAAAAAATGTGGGTGAATTTGTTTCTGCCTTTCTTGAATGATTCTAAAAAATATGAAGTTTTGCAGAGAAACAACAAGAACATTATTGTAGATGCAGTTAAAATGAGACAGGTGAATGGAAGAGGGGGTGGTTCACCCCCCCCCACACATTTTCTTATCCCATTCCAGTCATCGTGACTCTTCACTCTCTCATTTTCGCCACAGTGTAGACTTGATGATAGGCGGCCATAACCTAAGATCAAGAAGCTTATGTGACAGTTAGGACATGGATATTTATTCTAAAACACACCCGTGCCTTTTGTCCAATGTGCCTACCAATCATTGAAATGGAAATGAATGGAAAAAAAAAATGTAATTGAAAAATGACATTGAACACTTTATCAGCTTTGTTCTTTACCACTACAAATGGAAACTATCATAAGTTGGAAAATTTGGGAACGTTTCTCAGTTGTCTGTTGTGCTATCTGCAGAAATGTAGAGAAATTTTCTCCCTTTTTAGACTTTTTATCCATGCATAGCATTAGTTTGGTACTTGAAAGGGGCCTTCATTCCCATCTTTAAGGTTTGTTTTGTAAGTTATTGTCTGGGAAGGTTTTGACATGCAAAACATTTCCAGTTCCTCACAAAAAAGAAAAAAATGCAGAGGACCCAAAAACCATTAGGCTAGTCCCCTTAAAATTATGTGTACCATATTCCCTGATATTGTATGGCAGATTAAACCAAATAAACTTGAAATAGGAATACGGCCTGGCATATCCTGTGTATGCTGTGCAGTACTGCATGCCAAGTTGTATACAAATAGCCATTAACCATGGTCATGAAGACTTGATCTGACAAATTCCTAGTATACATACCAAGTCACTTGGGACCAAGCAATGTGGTAAAGGAATGGGCAACACCTTGTAAAGATATTACACCAGCAGTGTGGCAAACATGCAGAGGGAATTTCCTAATTGAAAAGTAGGCAATTGGTTGATGACAAGTGACTTAAGCCTAGCTGTCTGTCCAGGGTACCTTGGTGGCCAATCATTGGTTGATAGGTAGGGTCACTCTTGAGACCTGTCCTGCCTGGTGAGGTCAGTGGCCAGTTTACACTGACCAGTAAATAAACTGACCATTATGCATTACAGACAAGGCAATGTTTGTCCCAAATTCACAGGTATAAATTAATCGGATTTGATCTAATGAGGCCAAGAGTGGCTTAAGAAATTGTAAGTCTTAATTGAGATGCAAGATGTTGCATAAATTCAAAGGAATCAATCTGCACCTTCAAGTTGATTCTTTCATCATGCTCACATATGATTCCTCTAAATTGGGTTGGATTGTATTGCAGGTGTAAACAAATCATGCATTGGAATTTTATAGGCCTATGGTATAGAACTTTATGACCAAAATTATGTTCGTGCAAGGGTGGGGTTGGGGAATTAAGGTTATGAGCTGTGACGTTACGACCGGAGAAGCGGAAAGTTCCCCTGGCACAAAATACTGGAACAAAATGGAAACAAATTTGGATTTTTGTCCCAATTTTAAGGGATTACAACTAACTTTGGCCTAAATTCAGGCCAAATTAATGTAAATTGGGGTAATTGTTGTGCACTTTGAATTTGGTCCGGATTCTGTTTCACACAGGCCTGCTACAGCAGGTCACCATAGCTCCCCCTCCTGCATGCTTATTGCTCAGTATGATTATGAGTTTGATTGTCAACAGCAGGTATTGACACCGAAGATCCCTTTTCTCCCCTAACAAAAGAGTAGCATTTATAGTACTTAAGTCAATCTTTTGGTTTGTTCCCTTTGCTTCCGCAACACAGTACCAACTGCTGGTTCATTGAACTAATCTGCCGGCAGACTCTTTGAAGCTCCTGTAATGTCTTTCCCTTATCTTCGATCATGAATCTGGTACTATACATATGCCATACACTCTATATAATGGCCATTACTAGCCTGAGGGAAGAGAGATAGGGCCTGCTTATCACAAAAGAGCAGTAAAGATGTACTGCTTATATGGAATCGCATTTCAGTTTAGGTATGTTGATGACCCCCTGTTTAACTGAAACTGGATAAGCTTGACACCAAAATATTGACAACTCAGAAGTTACACTGTTTGGCTGAGCGTTATTTTGGGAAATTTTTCACTCCTTCACAGATTCTCCTCTTCGTCAGTTGCTATTCAAAGTGTAGTGACTTAAACTCAAGTATTGAGTCAACCTGATAATAGCAGCATTGACTATCATTTCACTGAAAATTGGCTAGAATGAGCTGATCAATTGCTAAAGGGCCAGTAAAGTAGTAATTCCTAAACTACATTTTTTCCAAAAAATTGTTAATTCTCAGTCCTTTATCATGTCAAGGCTTTGATCAAAAAGAAATAGAGCAACTAACCAAAGAGACCTGAAATAAAAATTCACCTTTGTTTTTGTGAGCGCTGTGACACTGGGCAGTGGGCAACTTGACACCAAGTTGGGCAAAATTAAGCAGCATATATAGATTTGTACGTTTTGAAAGGAAAGGTCAAAGCCCTTGAAACGAAAGAAAAGAAAAATGACTCTGGGTAGAAGTTTGTTAATATAGGTCAAATGTGGTCAAGGATTCAAAGTATTAGCTTAGAAGTTAAAAAATAATCCTCAAAGGCTGGCGAGTTATACATGGGAGTATACAAGCACAGAAGTTGATACAAGTATTGCTGGTTAATTAGTTGCTGCATAATATTATAAAGTAATGAACCCTGCGGTGTGTGCCATTGCATATGAGGGGTGGATCAGAACTGTCACATCATGGTACACAAAAAAATAAATAAAATAGTCGGAATCTTTCAAAAATGCTCTTGACTTCTTTACAGTGGCAAGAAGACTGGCTATGGTAGAGGTATGATGATGACCATACCTAGAGTGCCACCACTGCTCAAGAAGTGGAGGAAGGAGGATTGTGTAACAGTAGTGGCGGCACAGAGGGGGGTGGGGAAAATTTTCCCCTTTATCTTTTTTCTTTTGCCCCCCCCCCCCCCCCCCCGTTTGAAGCCAGGGTGGCAGAAGAAAAAAAGACTATTTGGTAAAATTCAGCAATTTAGGCCAAAATTGCCAAATTGGGGCAAATGTCAGTGATTTGGGGTCAAAAGTTGTTTAAAATTCTGCAAAAATTTGGACTCTCCGTATTTTCTTCACGATGTTTCACACCTCATATCCTACAGATTTAACTTTTTCTGCTCTACCACGACTTTGAGTGTCATGCTCCTTAGTCTTAAGTATTCGCCCCCAAAAAAGAAAAAAAAGTCTTTTCACTTTCCCCACAGAAAAAGAAGCATGTGTATTAGCTTTCATCACACACCTTCGCGGCGCCGCTTCGCTGTTTTTTCCCAGCTTCGTGTAAACAGTGAATAGAAGTTGGAGGGAAGGCACTTTGAAGGAATGGACTGTGTAATATTTGAAAGTTTGTCACTGGAAAAAAAAATATGGACAAGTGACAAAACTTTAAGATCTGCCCTCAAACAATCATTTCCACATCACAGTACTGTTGTATTTATAAAACTGAACGATGTTGTATGCCTATACCAGAAAGCAAGCATAAAAGAAGCAGTTTTTACGTTACACTATTTTGAAGAAAAAACATGCAACTAATAAGTTAACAAAAATGAAATTTAAAACTGCAATTGTACCCTCTTAATTTAGCTACAATGTTATAAATCTGTATGTGAAAACAAAAATAATGCATATTGTAAAATACAATGCATATTGCATTGTTGTTTTTCAATGCATGTGAAATGGATTACTATGTGAAACTGTGTTTGTTAGGAACGATAGAATGTGAATGTGAAATCATGTATTTTACCATCGGTAAAAAAAAACCTGTGTAAAAGAATGGCGATTTGGAAATACGACACTGTGTGAAACACAGATATGTTAAATTTGAGAAAAAGACAAAAATCCATAATTATAAGTGATGTCACATCTTGAGACTTGTATTTGTATTATGAACAAAGTAACTATGCCAAATTTTGCAAAACCTTCCCAAATGCGAAATACAACCGCATGTGATGCAAAATTTAACAGTGGTAATGTGCAGGCCCGTTGTCACTTTTTCCTCTCTACCTACCCATTCTGGGTGGGTATGGTGGGTGGGAGGAAGAGAAATCTTGATCAAAGATGTCACTAATCAGTGGATTTGTATTGAAGTTCTACAAGTTATGCCCACTTTGAAGTTTTTTTATTAGAGAATTAGGCTAAAACTAACCAAATCTTGAAATAGAACAAACTTTAAAAGTTTGGGAACAGTTTGAAAGGTGAGAGCAGCTAGAAGCCCCATCACCCAGGCCAGGCCAGAAACACACTCACTCAGCTTAACTCACTCATCACTCATTCTGCCTGATTTTATGCTATTTGGCAAGATTTTCACCACTTTCATTTTTTAAAGGCTTCATTCTCTTTGCTTGCACACTCTTTCAGGAAAAAAAATGTTCAAAATTATCAAATTGCTTCTTTGGAACTGCAATAATCAAGTGTATGGATGTAAGTTTATTTTGAGAAGAAAAAAGGGTTGGACATAGAGGTTTTGAAGTAGCTCAGCATGGTGCAGAATATGATATTATCTAAGGATTATATTTGGGTCGGGTCATTGCACCAGAGTTATTCATTCTGAAAAAGGGAAAATTATGATTGAAAGTGTTGCCAAGTAGATCTTTCTATTCTGCCAGAGGTGCCTTGTCCTTTTTCGGTACAAACAAAGTCAAAACCACATCATTTTGAAAAGTAACTTTTAACCAACGATATATTAAATCCTTACCACCGGCACTGCTTTTAGTTTATTGTGCATGCAGGAAATAATCAAAATTTTTCTGCTTTCTGTTGCTGGTTGTCTTTGAGACCATCAAGCTGTGACTGTTTGCCCTTGATAGTGGTTGGGGCAAATTCAGGCTGCTTACACAAGTTGTAGTTTAACCCAGTGTTAATTCATATAGTACAATGTACTCCCTCGGAACAATTATACTTACAAAAAGAGTTCTTCAGTTATTCCCAAGTACTTGGTTTGACCCAGTAGGCATTGTGTTAAGTGCTAATAAGCTCCCACCTTGAAGTCGTCTACCAAACTTTATTTTGTGCTCAATGCTGGAAATTCCAATGCATAGCCTGTATCACTCAACGAAATTCCTTTATCAAAATGGATGTACCAAAACAAGTCTGCATACAAAAACTTCTCTTGTGCTGGCTTATAGCATGCTTTACCTATATCAATTCTTTTTCTTTATTTAGAGATTGACAATTTATGCCATTTAACACTAGAGGTGAATCTTGAACTGTGGCAAATAAGCTGTAAGAAGCTAGTTATGGTGCTGTGAACCACCATAATAGAGGACCCCAAGGTGACATTGTCGGGTACTCATATCATGCTCATTCCCAAAAAAAGAGGGACTAGCTGCAAATGTGGGCTACGCTAGGGGTATCAATTCCCAATAATGAATTTTCGTCCCACTTTGGGTATCAAATTAGTTAAGATTATGACTGGTCATTGATAAACGAAGAAATGAATCTAAACATGTCAGCAAAATAACCCTTCACTGACTGTATAATGGTCCCCCCCCACTTTTGTTGGCGAAGGGGGACTATAGAAATGCTAGCCGTCAGTGAGTGTTGTGTGTGGCGTCCCCACAATATCTTGAAACTAAGCAAGTGCGGAAGCCATCTTTGCAACATAGATGTATCTCAAGTAGGCGGGGGGGAGATACAAAGTGGGTATGTGGCGTGGGTCCAAAGGTCAATATGTGGTCAAAAATAGGGTCAAAGATGGGAAAAATAGGCAAATCGCTATAATAAACGTTGTCAACACGATATTTTCGATTGAGCAAGTATGGGTGGTCCATCTCGCCACCATAGATGGTCACTCAAGTAGGCTGCGGATTAGTTCGGAGAGGAGGGTCATGTGGCAGTGGTCAAAGGTCAATATGGGGTCAAACTAGGCAAAAATGGAGTTAATTGCTATAAACCTTATGTTGTGGTAGGATGATGAAACTTGGGGGTGTGGTCAACATTCAGTGACAAAAATTGTGAAGAGTCATTTTAAGGTCATCGAGGTCATCCAAGTCAAATCACTTAACATGGGTAGAGGATGGAAATGGTGGGGTGTCAAACATTTCAGTACCAAAAATTGGAAGGTCCATTTCAGGTCATCCAAGGTAAAACTCACTTAAACATGGTAGGAGGCTGAAAATTGGTGGGTGTGATCAACATTCAGTACCAAAATTTTTGAAGGTCATTTCAAGGTATCCGAGGTCATCCAAGGTGCAAATCACTAAACATGTGTAGGAGGATAAAAATTGGTGGGTGTGATCAACATCGTACCAAAAATTTGGAAGGTCATCCGAAGGTCATCCAGGTCAAATCACTAACATGTGGGGAGGATGAAAATTGGTGGGTGTGGTCAACATTCAGTACAAAAACTTTTGAAGGTTCCTGTGATGGTCATGCAGGGTCATCCAGGTCAAATCACTAAATTGTGGTAGGAGGAGAAACCTTGGTGGGTGTGGTCAACATTCAGTGCCGACATTTTTGAAGGTCATGCGGGGTCATCAAAGGTCAAATCATAAACATGTGGTAGGAGGATGAAATTGGTGGGTGGTCAACATTCAGTACCAACAATTTTGCATGTCATTTCAAGGTCATGCGGGGTCACCAAGGTCAAATCACTAACATGTGGTAGGAGGGTGAAAAATTGGTGTGTGGTCATCATTCAGAGAGCACCCTCCCACAAAAATTTGTGGTCATTCAAGGTCGTGTGGCGTCATTTAAGGTCAAATCACTTAACAGGTGGTAGGAGGATGAAAATTGGATGGGCCATCACAATCTTCCCTTAGATCTTAAAATTGTTGCTTCTTGTCCTTTAGCTACTGCACTGGGTGGGGGACCTTTGTGTTCGAGAACCGCCTTGTTTTTCTTACAGTGCACAAGTGTTATTTTTCTTATATTTTGGTTATTTTTAAAGGTATATATTTTTATTCCACTCTAGAGTATAATTTCACTGCAATTGGTGTTTGTTAGGGTATATTTTCATCCGAAATTAATACTCTTTCACCAAAACTCACATGGGGGTATATTTTCACTGAAAGTTGGTCCTGTTTGGGGTCACTTTCAGAACTCCTAGAACGAGCATGGGTTACTCCCACCGACCACAACCCCCTAAGACCCTCCCTGTGTTATTCCTGTAAGGACTCTACCACCCAACTCTAAAACTGGATCACACCTGGGGATCACATAAATAAGCCGGGGGGGGGGGGGGGGGGGGGGTGGATGATATGTTACTTCCGTTTAAAGTGAAATAGACATTTCAGAAGTCAACTGAATTTTTGGAATCTCATTATGAAAAGTCACTTGCGACAACAACAAAAGGCTACAACCAATGATATGCTAGTACTATCATATTAATGTCAACAGATAGTATTGCATGATTTGATGAATTAAGAAACCTTTTCCATCCATAAAAGTGTTTTAAACCATCAATAATATAACTTAAGATCTTCATATACCCAGGACCATCCCTGATATGACAGCACTGTTTTGTGAAAAAGATGCTGTAATCCAAGAATGAACTATCAAAAACATAACAAAAAACAAAACAACAAAACATTACATTATTAAAGACATTGGTCTAATGGTACATAATAACAACCATAACACTAAGACACCCCTCCCCGCACACATATCTGCACACACACAAAACGAAACACACACACGCACATGCACATACATTTAAAAAAAGGACATTCTTTCTTACATGTTATTTAAAATACTAACTCACATTAAAGTAAGTAAAGAAATAGGGAATTGTTTAAATAATAACACTGAGATCTTTGTCTTCTCCATTTTCGTCTGCCAATGGTGTCAGCCCAGCGACCTGATGGAAGTGGTGGAGAGTGAGGGAGCTCATCAGAAAGAAGCCTCACCTGCAGAGACTGTAAGAATGAACCAATAACTATCATCTATCCCTCCACAAGGTGGTGTCACACAACTGCATCAAGAATGTGTCAGCTTCTATCAGGGCTAGACCAAGAAAGAGTAACTGGGCAGGTAAATGATTTATCCATGGCAACTTCAGGGCTCCATTTTTATGAAAGATTTTGATGAAACCTGGGCAAATGCGGTTTTGTTTTGTTATCAGTTTTCTGCCGAGCCAAGTGTGTGGCCTAACATTTGACCCCGTGTCTGAGGAGTTTACAGTATTATTCTACACATGTATGCGAATAAAGACTCAAAACCGGGCCATAACTAGGGGGTGGGGGCGGGGGTTGGGGGAAATGATCCTGTCCAATTAAAAAAAAACACCTAAAAACCTCAGGGTTCCCTCCCCCAAAGGGTTAAAATTTCAGTCCAAAATCCCTTTTACAAAATTCGTGATTTGTGGAAAAAGTCCCCTTTTTTTAACAATTTGGGCCTGCTCAACACACCAGCACAATTCTAAGGCCATCTGTAATGCAAGATCGAATAGAATAGAGGTTAGGGAGACTGGGGTAATGTATCGCCCCGGGTAATTATGGCCCCTCTGTCCTTATTTATTTGGGTGTCCTTCATATCCAGTTTGAGTAGATATTTAATCTCCACGAGTATAAAGCGCAAACTTTATGCTATTTTTTGGTCTAAATAATTTAATTAGTATATCAAATTACAAGATAGGGGTCCTTTTACAAAATTTGTATAATATCAATAAAATAGAACTTTTGTGTCCCTACAGCTTGCAGTGTGTGGTTGTTTATAAATAGTCTTACTACCCTTTGTTGACCCCACTGAGCTCTGTGTGTCATAGTTATTAGTTATGCATGAATTTCTACATGTATCCATCAGATTTAGTTCAATAATAGAACATTGACCTTGTGGCTATAGCTTTCTGTCAAAAGAGATGATTTTTTCTCCTGTATGAGTCTGTCTGGGGTGTTTACTTTCTTTGTGCGCTATGATGTAGAAATGGCGTTTCAAGATATGTCAGGGGAACAGCTCTGATTTGGCTGGATATGATCACCGGATCTTGTCCGATAAGGAGAGAGATAAGGATGATACAAGGAAGCCGTATTGTGGAATATGGTGGCATTAAAAAATACTCCTTTCTCTTATTAGGGATTTTAAGGGAAAACACCACTCGCATCAACCACCAAAAAATGAAAATTTAAGTTATTGTTGCCCCGGGGTTTGGTTTGGATAGAGGGTGTGAGACGTGAAGCGCCAAACTTGGGTTTTGATAACTTAATTTTTGGCAGAAATAGGGTCTTTGGACTATTTGGTTTTTGTATGTGGAAACTGATTTTTGGGCCAAATAGCCGGGTTGTGGAGCTGAAGAAGTGGGAAAATTTTCCAAAATCTTAACCATGGCATATTAAACCCTTGTGTTATGTTTTGTGGCAAAGTATAGAAGAACTTGTGAAACATACTTGAACAGGGGTCTAAAAAAACTGCAGAAAATCACAAATTGGACCATTTAATGTCAATTCCCACCCATCAAAGCTCCTCAAGGATTGTAGAAACACAATTGCATCACCTTTGGAGTGTATAGAATGGGTTATTGTAGTCATCAGTGAAGTGGATGGGGTGTTGGGGGGGGGGAACTGGCCCTTCTGACTTTTTTAAGAGCTACTGGAACCTGCCTCCTCAGAACGGGCTGGGTCATGTAAAACACTTGTTTTCCCTCACCAGTTCACGTTGGCTTTTTGGTCCCCCGAGGGGGACGCTAAAAATGCTAGCCGTCCGTGTGTGTGTGCCTCCCCTCGCGTATCTTTGCACTAAGTAGTGTGGATGATCCCATCTTCGCAACATAAGATGTATCTCAGTAGGCGGTGGGTGGATACAAAGTGGGTCATGAGGCATGGGCAAAGGCAAATGTGGTCAAAAATAGGGTCAAATGTGGTCAAATAGGCTAAATAGCTATAATAAACCTTGTCAACACGAATATCTTTTGATTGGAGCAAGTATGGTTGTCCATCTTCGCACCATTATAGATGTCACTCAGTAGGCGGAGGATGAGTTCGGAGGAGGTCATGTGGCATGTCAAAGGTCACATTCCAGTCAAACATAGGAAAAAAGGAGGAAAATATAAACCGTATAGGATGTTGAAATTTGGTGGGTGTGGTCAACATTCAGTGCCGAAACTTTTGAAGGTAATTTGAAGGGTCATCAGCGGGTATTCAAGGTCAAATCACTAAACCATTGTTGGTAGGAGGATGAATAAATTGGTGGGTGTGGTCAACATCAGTGCCAAACTTTGAGGTCATTTCAAGGTCTTACGGGGTCATCCAGGTAAAATAACTAAACATGTGGTAGGAGGGTGAAACCTAGGTGAATGTGGTCAACATTCAAGGAAGAAAAATTTTTGTGAAGGTCATTTGAAGGCCATGTTGGGTCAGTAAAAGGTCAAATCACTAATCACAAAAAATTTTGGAGGTTCAGTCAAAGGAGGAGCCCTCAGTGCGTCAAGAATCTCACTTATTTCCATCACTATCTTCCCTGAGATCTTACAATTGTTGCTTCTTGTTCTTTAGCTGGGTAGTAAGCGTGTTGGTAATCGACTTAAAAAAAGCCTGTGAAAGCTAGGTAAATCTTCCATGGAGACTCTTGTATTTCAATTGGGCTTCTATTTAGAAATTTATAGGCCCACTTACCCCTGGGGACTAATGGCCAATTTGATTGGTTTTCAGCCTATCAAAGGATAAGCTTATGCCATCGAGTAGAAGATTTTTCTGTCAAGGGACAGCCACTATACATATAAAACTGTCTTTTGTATATTGGGCATTATATGGAATGAAAAATCACAGTTATGCAAGTATGGAAATTGCTGGTGGCCTTTCTATGAAACACAATTTTTTGAAATTTGAGTTCAAATTGGTTTTTTGGGGATTTTCAAAAAAGCAATGTTATTTTAATTAAAAAAAAAAAACAAAAAATGGTGACAATTAGTAGCTTTTGTCCTGCAGACATCTTGTACTAGATGCTACATGTATGTTGTATAATATAGCCTTGATAGATGACATTTGCAGCCTAAAGTTTTACCTGGGTTGGTCCATGTGCTGCCAATTACATGTTTGCTAGCTAGCTAGGTTCATGGACACATCCTGTTGTTGGTATAAACAAGCTAAGTACCTCTGGTCAGACTAGGGCATTTAGAAATATGCTTGTAACCAGTAGTTTTACACTGGTATAGTATAAATTAAATGTAAAAAAACACAATTTTTTTTTTCTTTGTGACATTTAAAAATGGTTTATATTTCTCAAAATGTAAACTTGTGTATTTTCCATAAAAGCCCAGTGAATGCCACCCAATCCGTAGAATTTCTGCTCATTTATACTGGTCAGTCAGATAGTATATCTTCTACCCTATAAATCCAATTTTTTTCTCAAGTTAA
>JAMKCH010065606.1:0-16294 GCA_023653785.1 Ophioderma brevispina
TCTTCTTCAAGGTTACGCCAGCACGCTTTGATGATTTGTATGCGTTTTATTATTTTCTAAATAGCAGCCTAATTAATTAGGTAACATAAACAAATTCAAGACCCAGAAAATTGCTGTTGTTGAAAAAAACTACCAGAAAAGGTACCCTTTTGATATAGTTTTAAATGTTTTTTTGTCATAATGGTATCCAACACATTGCACCCTTACAGTAGTCTCATCATTAGTGTACATTTCAATAAGGCACAATGGAAGCCCCTACACACATGATGAGTATATAAATCTTGAAATTAACCAGCTAGAATAGAAGGAATAATACCTAATGCTGATGACCACACCCAAGAAAGGAGATGACTATGACTGCGACTGCTTACTTATTTCTTATCGTATACGGAAATCTTACACTAAACAAGGCCTATCAATGCTGATCAATGATCCCAAAGAGGAAAACCGAAATTCACTGGATATTATGAAATTGCCCCAGGCAATTCTGCAGGTTAATGCCAGATCAGATCTCCAGGTTTCAGATTGCATGGGAAAGTGTTATCCAAAGTAAACGTCAGCAGATGCAATGATCAACATTGTAGATACCCATGAGTAAATCAGACATGGCCTAGTCGCTTTTTTTTTTTTTCAAAGCAATAAATCTGTGTACCTTATTTTGTCGGAGGGTGTTGTTCATCCTCAAAGCGAAAACAAAGAAATTTCCACCAAGTGCATTTAAGCCAATGACCCACTCCTAGCAACCAAGACCCTATCTGCCAACAATCTATCACAAGTGAGATATGGAGATCTATAATTGGGCAAGGCAGTTGACATTAATAGGTGCATAACACTCACAATATCGGGTTGACTTACAATCAGCTCTGCATGACGAAAGGCTGGGGACAATTGCATCAATACTTATCATTTTCAAAGGATTGCTTTTCAGGTTAGGATAATTCAAGTGAGGTTAAAAGTTATGTAAGGAAGTTCCTGCAAATCCCCCTATTTCAGACAAAATCAATTAAGGTTAAATTAAAAGTACCAGTTGAATATTCTGATCTAGCAACTGAAGATTTTTTCATTTAAAAACACATTGCTATAAATTAATCAAACCTTTGAAAATGCCTTTACCAAGTCTGACAACAATATAGTACCACCCATCAATTGCGTCTAATCCAGCAAGCACTAAAACAAACATCATTTAGGTGGCCCAATTGCTTATACTGCAAAGAGAAAGTTACTATTAAACTTGGGCATATCACAAAACAATCAAATGCAATGTGGTCAACACATGTTTCTTCAGAAACCAAACTCTTCAATTTATTTGCCACTGAAACACACCAACTGGGCAAGGGTTTTATCTTGTTATTATTAAGCAAAAAGCCAGCTTCGGCTTTCCCAATCCATCAAAACAAACAGTCTCAATGTCCTAATTGGTTTCCCAGCAAGGTTAGCGCTTAGTTAGGTCCCCAGTCCCTGAAACAATTTAAGTGCGGTATTGCCATTAGATGATTATTACCAAATCAGACGAGTAGTTTGTTGTAAACCAACTAAATATACTTATGGCAAATGATATCAATAGGTCCCATAAGATCAATTCTAAGTAAATCAGTTGACCTTGAACTGTATTGGTATCCATTTCAATAATAGTGTTTCAAATTAGATTCCAAAACCAACTATCTCATTGGTAATCATCACTAATCTTTGGTCATAATTAATATCATAGGCCAAACAATGAAAACTTACCTCCCTTCTGCCTAACTTGCATTACCATCATTGGGAAAAATCAAAACTACAAATTCCTGGCAAGATTTAAATCGATACCAAATATGTATATCATTCTGTAAAAGCACAAGTGATAGCACTACTATGAACCAACCAATTGCAGAAGGTCCCCAATTTGATTGGGGCCTGAGGTGGAAGTGGTAGCAATTCTTTTCTGGACATGTACGGGTGATGCCTTGATAATACTTCACTATCATTACACTGGTATTACCTTGCCAGAGTACGTGTGTGGAGCAAAACTGTCATAAACAGAGTGCTGCATACTTTTTCTTGCACATTGGAATACCTTATTTCTTAGGCCATCTACAAATACCCCTTCATGCTCACCAAAAAAGAAAAAAGAATCCAAGCGAACTGGAATCTGGTATTTCTATGATGGCTTTTGACGCTTCTGAGCACTTATTTGAAGGCTTAAAAACTGTGAAATGATGCCACGAAAACTGATCACGTCCGTTGTTTTTACTAAGAGTACAAGAAATGTGTAGCATTGTATGTGTGGTGTTCCAAAGGGCATAATCTGCAATCGGGCAATGATACATTCTTCAGTGCTCCATAGTGATGTTAAGTGTGGCAAGGATGATAAGTAACTTCAAGGTGGAAATGATGAAGGGACAGTACCAACCAATTTGTATGATGATAATAATTTTACGAGCTTCATTCATGCTGGATCCTTCTATCTGGTGGCATGAAACATTTTTTTCTTTATAACGCTACACTGTCACCATACGAGGGTCCCAACTAACCATCAGGTTTAAAATTCTGGTTTGTATCGACTTGAACAGAAAGCTCTACGAGCACATTACCTTGAGTGTTCAGTAGCACTAGAATCCATGTAGTTGCCTCCAATCAGTGTTATTCTTGCTTACACAAGAACACCTTGTCTTATTTGCTCTCTTGTAGGCTTAGTATCTAAAGGTTGGTCAATTTAGGTTGCATAGTGCAATAAATTTAATGAAATGAGATATTATACAACCATTTAGTGCTCAAACGGCAGAGAAATTATGAATAAGTAACAGCAAAACAATATAGTTTATTAATAGTGAGGGTAACAGTGAACCTTGTCAAAGAAGAGGATGTTTTTACTAAAAGCCTTTGAGACATATATGTCAGTCAATGCAGACACACAGTTATCTGCAGACCCACAACTAAAACAAAAGATCAGTTTCTTGTAAGCTGTGACGAGTACTGGAAATTTCTCCCTGCAGTTATCAATCAATTACCATGTGGAAAATCTCAAATGAAGTTTTTGGCATCGTTACGATTTTTATCTATTTGAGAAAATGATGATCTTGATGATTTGATGCTCAAACTTCTATTTATTAACATGTACAATTAGTTGGAAATTTCTAACCAAGGATAGTGGCATTAGATACTCTTAAATTGGTTATTGTGTTTTGGACCTAGGTGGACTTTGGGCTGTAATTACAGAGGCAGAATTGTGAGTGGCACATTTACACATGGACAATGGTAATCTGATTATTTTTTTCTGATTTTTTGTTGTGATTGTCTCACCTCTCCATAATATTATTTTCTAATTTGATGCTGTCGACTTGTATATTTACATGTCGTACTGAAGAGCGGCACACAAGGGAGACTAAATGGTTGACTCATGTAGAAAAATGTTAAACAGGGCTCAGTGTTTCCTTATGCTTGTTTGTTGTGATAGCTGCACTCTGTTGATGGCTTTCTCAACTCAAAAAATCCCTAAAATAAATTTGAGGCACACACAATTTTTTCAATTTCTATACATGACTTACTACAGAGAGCCCTATCTGTATTTCTATTCTGGTGCAAGATTGCACCCATGCTTGTCCTTTGAACATGTTTTGATGCACACATTATGTTTGTTGGTTGAAAATATATCATTAACTTCTAGGAAAATAGTAAATTTGAAATTTTACTTTTTATATATTTTTCTTTTATCCTGGGTTTTTTCAATTCAATTTACAAAATCAGTAGGATTTTTTATCCTTTTGGTTCACATAAACGGAGTTTTGGTTGGTGTGCCCGTAATTTTAAAGGAAATAGTCATGATTCTGAATATTTGGCCAATTTGGTATGGATGGAAAGCGTAAGTAACATAGATTACAATAAAAAATACGTTGAAAAATTGTCCACCCTTTGTTGATATTTTGCCCTTTAATTTCCCGCCCAATAGTTTATACTTACTTAATCGAAAACGATTCCGACAATCCACATCGCAGAGGCAATGGTAGACGTCAAAGTGATGACCATCCATAATTTACGTCGTTGTGACCATGCATAATTATCGCAGTGTTGCCCACTTCAATAATAATTAAACCAACAAAATGAACAAAATATGTCATTCCTGTAACTTTTTTTTTTTAATTATTATTAGACTTTCATTAATCCATCAATATTATCAGTGTCAGCAATAACAATTCGATTCAACACAATGTTTTTGGTCATCACTTTGCGGTCAGATTTGGGCGCTTTTGTATCATGAAGCCGTGGCGAAAAAAATCCGCCCGTTTTCTTTCTTCTTCGTATGTCAAAAAAGCAAATTAAAATGCCTCCATTTTTGTTTAATTTTCACATCACTTGTATTATTTTTTCGGGAATTCGTGATGTATGTACAATATTTTATGACTGCAGTCAAACTGATCTTGACAAAAATCCTATGACATATTTCCTTTTAAGAATTGCCCTCAGCAAACTTAAATTTATGATTTCAGTTATCCTACTTTTTCAACGCGGCCCTTTCACAACAGTAACACAGTCCAGCTGGAGCTCGAGTGTCTGTGCATACTGGAAATGGCTCATCAGGAGTGTCCAGCATAATTTTCTTTTTATTTATCAATTTAAAGGAGAATGGCTGAATTTCATTCAATATATTTCCTCTTGATTTAGGAAATTGTGACCCCCATATCCATCTGTGAAGATTTGTTCCGATATTCAATCTGGTTTTTGATATAGCAGCTAAAACTTTGATTTAGTAAAACCCAATATAATATTTTGTGAAAATAATATTAGCTGGACCAAAATCCGTAGCATGTGTTTTTTTGCTCATAAACATTGCCAAACCAAACAAATTTCAGCACTAAGATTTCACAGGGTAACAAGGAAATAGTCGCTTCTTGTCAACGCCAAAATGTTTGAACCACTTCCCCAAAAAATGCTCAACATCCAATAGAACATGGACAAACATTTTAAGCCTATTTCATCATTTGACCCCAGATAGACTTTAACAAATTTTTGGTGACAAAGAAACAATGAATTAATCAACCAATGGCAGCTTTATACACTATCAGTGATCCCCCCAAGGAGTGAAAATATTTTAAATTTTGCAGGAATGGCATAAAAGTAAAGGATATGTGCTGTAGACCTCAATAAGGTATATTTCCAAGTGAAAAATTGAACATCAAGTGTTTGAAAGACATTTTGTGTAGGAAGTGTCCGTATGGACAAGCAAGATTACTAAAGATTTGGTTTGTTGTTATTAGGTTGCATTTTGTCCTATCATTGCAGCTATGTTAGGATACCTATACTTTTACAAAAAGGGCAAAAAATCTGACTTTATAGATTTTTTTAAATTTTCTGATTTAGTAAATCACTTGATATTGTCCTTTAATCTAACTCTATTTTTCCGGGCAAATTATGTTATAAACCCTTTGGCATCTACATTGTAAGCAATGAATGTTTGATTCTAGTATTAGTGATGGGGGTAGCTATGGGGGTGTGCCGGATTGTACCTCATGCATTCACAGCATGAGTCATGAATACAAACCTTTAAAAATAAACATTTTGTTTTTAATTTAAAAAAGAAAAAAAATTTAAAAATAACAAATCTAAAACAACAAAGACAACAATTTTTTCACTTCAAATCACTATTTTTCAACAATTTTCTCCAATAAAACCCAGCTTTCCCAAGAGTGTTTATCATCAACAATAAGGCATTTGGCAAGTTTGCTAATATTGTTTTTTTTTTTTTTTTTTCTCAAATTTAAGTCTCCAAATAGACCCCACTTGGCAACAATGAGACATTATACCATACAAGTTAAAGTCTCACTTGTTTGTAGCAGCTGCTCCAAGAGGCATTGGTACATTTGGCATTCTCATCGATATCATCCAATGCTGACAACTTGGGCGTAGTAACCGATGCCATCTGAAGAGTGTCCTGGTTTTCTAGGGGCGAATCTGCTTCATGGAAGCAAACGTTCTGGCTGGTTCATTTCCAGACAATCTGCTGTTTTTGTGACGACTCTGATGAGGCGCAATGGTGTACAAGTATTGGGTTAACAGGGCAGATTTATGCAACAAAGGTAACACAGCCCATGCGAATACAGATGGTGGCAATGTTAGTAACCCTTGCCTGCACAGAATTCCAAGCAAAATCACAGGGACCAGCAACAAGCAGTCTGTGCCACGATGGCGGCACCTTAGCAGTCATTTCGAACTGCTCTGCGCCTTCATTTCTTGGTTGATCAGCCGCGCTTGGAGGATTTGTAAGGCAGTTATCATTATTTCCGATATAACAGCCGATAATAATTACGTCACAAGCCGAGTGAGGCCAAGGAAAAATTGATGTTTGAACATACATGCCTGGAGTGGTCCCTTTTGATTGGGTTTCGAAAGTATGTTTGCTGTAGTGGGTATCCCCCCCATCGTTTTGGACTTTTTGGGTAAATTCAACATTAAGTATATTTCCATAAGCCAGTGGAGCCCAATGCACACACATGTGAGCTAGCATAGAACTTAACGTTAATTCCAGCTAGAACAGAGGTATAATTCCCATGCAATGAAAACATCCCATGTCGTATATAATTTATGATTGTTTGACTCTCTATTAAATTTCCTTATAGGGTACTGAAACCTAACACTAATGAGTCAGATCCATGCTGATTAATGGTCCAAGAAAAACAGGAAGCTTCGACTTGATGTTATTGATATTGCCCCCAGCATTCTGCGGTACTCACCAGATCTCTCGGTTTTCGATTGCATGGGAAGCGGTCTCCACAGTTTAAATGTTCAGCAGATGCAATGATCAACATGTAGATGCCCATGAGTAAATCAAGAAACATGGCCAGCTGCTAAGTAATAATTTTTGTACCCTTATTTTTCTGTGGTTGCTTAAATGTCTCATGCAAAACAAAGACATGTCCAAAGAGTGCATTGAAAAAACCATAAACCACATCATAAAAGCTAAATCCTGTCTGCCGATAATCTATCACATTTGAGATCTGGAGATCTATCATCTGCTGCACTACAATTGATATCAGCAGTGGCATAACACTTGCATATCTCATGCTGATCTTAACAATACAACTCTGTGTTTGCTGGCAGACTTGATAAATCTGCTTTCCTTTTCAATCATTTCCAGGGTTGCTTTCAGTTAAGTGTATCAAATGTTTCATCAAACTCTTCAAATTGGGAATATCCTCCAATTGTTTGCATGACATATCAATTGAATGTTATATTGACAGATTCTGAATATAATCAAATCTAGCACTGAGTAGATTTCATTTCAAAAAAATACTATCTAAATTAATCAAATCTTTTACAATATCTTGTCAGGCTGAAATTGGATATCCATCTAGACCGCATCTTCCACTTTGTTAAACCCTCTGAAGAAATCCCATCCAATTGGGTCCAACATATTCATAATTTCAGAGGCATCAACTTTCAAATTGGCAAACTGTAACCCCATTGGAGGCAACCTAACTAATTATTATAGTCTATAGGAACAAAATATTAAGATTATAAGACATGCAAACATGCCACACAGGTAATGTCCCTCCGGTTTTACTCAAAGAGATCCAGGTAAGACAACTTGTCCAACCCTGAAACCCACCGGCTTCTTAACTAACCAGTTGATTATCATTACGTAAAGTTCACTTTAGATTACCTATCCCTGAAACAATCCATGTGGCAAATTGTCAGCTTGTTGTGCCAATGACACCGCCTCATCTTTCCTAAACCACGAACAACCCATCATCCATACTGACATCTGGTTTTATACAGGTCAATGCCCTGAGGCCTTTCCCAGCCTGAAACAATTCATATTATGGCAAGTACTGAGATTGTTTCTGCCAAGATCTATAAGAGTCCAACTCCTTCAAAACCCTGAAAAAGTTTCAGGTAGCACAACCAAAAGATTGCCATTAAGGTTACAGTTTCTGTACTTTTTTAAGAACCTCGAAAGCCTTGGCAACTGATTTGCACTATGTTTTTTTCAACAGATCCATACACGCATATTTTGGAAGGTAATACAGCATAATGTTGTTGGTCTTTAATGAATTACGTTTTCTCCGCACAGTGAAAAGACCACCTCTCGTTTGCCAAAGGCTGGCATTACAATTAGAAGGGAAATCAAAACTACATAGACCGGGATGTTTTTGAATCTATTCCAAACTTATGGGTATTCTGAGCAGCACAAGATAAAGATTTGTCATAATCCCTTCACATTGTGTCAGTTTTGGCATTGATTTAGAAGTGGCCAAGATTGTCTTTGGTACAACATCTCGACATTCCCAGGCCATGCCTCAGTTGAAGATATTTCACTGATATTACATGGACATTACCCTTGCAGATTAAACTGAGAACACTGTGCGCAAACCCAATGTAACAACCTCCATCTGCACATCTACAATTACATCTGTTTGTGTTACCACCGTGTTCGTTCCCCTTTTTCGCTCATGTAAAAGACTTGAATCTTCAGCACCAACACTGGCATTTTTTACTTTTACAAATATTTGAAGATCCTGTAGATACATTACTTGGAAGCTACGCCTGTGATACAGACGTCCCTGCAAGTAACAACCATTCTCATTGCTATCATTTTTTTTTTTGACATAACAGTATTGTGTTACAACTTGGTTGAGTGCGTCCACAGGGGTGTTCCTGCAAATAGGCTTCTAACCATCTTTCCGTATCACATCTTGGTGGTAACCCATGGTGAGGATGATCACTGTCAATTTCAACAAATGGATCTACAATATCTGTGCTTGTATTGGCTGCTAACCCGGCTGAAATGTTAGTCTTTCTTGATAGTACTGACCAAGAATTGGTGAATAGCAAGTATTTTTCCCAGTAGACGCAAGACTCTTAGTAATGGGTAATACATGTAACTGCAAAATAGTTCTTCTTCCTGAGTGAATGTTTCATATACTGCAAATTTCCATAGTTATGACTTTGACATGAAGCATACTCAGTGATCAGTCACAACACCTGATTATTGTAGCTTTCTCACTGTTTACATAAATCAATTGCAATACTTCAAAGCGTTGCACGTCGTATTGAATGTCGAAGCATGGAGTTTATTGACTCCGATATTAAAGTTACAGCTTAAATTTTGACTCTCTGAATGACCCACAAAAGCCATAACGAAGCCAACCTAACAAACAGATGAATAATGGCAACACATTTAAAGTTAACAGAAAGTGTAGTGTTAAAATGTTCATGAAACTAATTACAAATTATAATTAAAAAAAAAATGAGACCTGAATTTTCTGCACAATAATGATCAAACAGAAACAGGCACGAAAGATTGCAGAAAATCTAATTTTGTGAAACAAATGACATTTTGTCCAAATTGATTTGCTACACGAGCAAACGTGTGACAGTACACACAAGCATGAAGACCTACAGGTTAAGGTGACAGTTGACAACAATCCTAGAGGTCTCTATGTAGGTCTCCGGATTGTGACTCTGAGAGAATTTACACTCAACAAACAATAAATCTTTCAAAATCCATTACAATATATACAAGAAGGCACTTTGAATCACAGAAGGTACGGATGGAGAGAGAGATTCAACAGTTACTCTCCTTTGCTCACATAAACATCATAAAAACATGAGTTGAACTTAATCTTTAGTCTCCTGTTTATTTATGCATTTATTCAATGCAGAGGCCACTTTGTATCATTTTGAAGTTTGTTTCAGTATCGTGTTGCTACAGCATTTTGTATCCTTGGAAAATGATACAAGTAATACAATTACTGTTAAGAATGAATATAACTCAGTAATAGTAGGTGTTATTGTGGAATTGCAATGGAAACGCTTTCATTAATTCTTGCAAAAATGCAAATGCTTTGCACGTTAATGCCGTGATTTCCCTGTGCATTTAAAGAGATGCTTTTTATTCAGAATAGGTGAATCACATAAACCTCTGGCAGAATGCGACTTGAAAATTTTGATTATTAATTACAAAGTGTAATGCCCTGATCAAATGTTTCTAACACATCATAACCCAAAACATGGTTATCACTTAGATTTACTGCATAAACAGTTCCTCTTTGAATTCAAATAACACAATGCCAAACACTTTAACTGATAGGGGGACCCAATTTGTTCAATGTTTTCTACTTCACTCTAAATCACAGGAGTCAACATTTTGGGCCAAATTGTTTCCATGCATTGTACACATTTTAAGTAAAATGGGTTTCAAGAGCACCCATAGAAAACAGTGTGTGGTCATAATTAGCTGCGGGACTGCACTGGTGGGACTAGTTTGGTCAGAACCATTATGAGGGAACATGTTTCGGCCTAAATTTTACTTGGGGTTATGACGAAAAGTAAGAGCTTGCTTCTGGTATTAAACACTCCGTGAAAGAAACAGACCAATACAACACCACACATACTTCAACAGAATTTAAACGGGTGTTTTCCTCAAAGGCAACCAAAATATCTGCTTTGTATTTCTCTTTATGTTTAGAGTGCTTATTTCAAAGCCTTTGAAAAATGGATTTGCCATTGCTTCAAGAACCATGACCAGCAGCACCGAAGGATTTTGTTAGGTCCAAGGGGCAAGCAAGGCAGAGGTATATCTTTGTGCAAATAAACATTCATTCTACTGAGCATTCAAGTGTCCCATTCTATCCATCATTAGATACTAGTGCAAATCAATTTTATTGATGGACAAAAGTTTCAGGGTAGTGAAATAAGGCCACGAAAAAGAGTGTGTTACGGAGGTCGCATCGCAACTCTTGTTTTGGAGCCATTTTTACCGCATTTCATTTTTTTTTGATTTATGAGAAAAATTCGCATTTTTGATAAAAAAAAATCTCAGAGATAGAAAAATATTTTTCATATTTTAAAAAAATATGCAAGTGAATATTAATCAATATTTTTGTTTTATAAACTAATAACTGGACAGTCAAATATGATTTGCCAACTGTTTTGACCGTGTCATTTGGCCGATTTGAGCTATTTATAGGGCGGAAATCGGTATTTTTGTTTAACATAAAAGCTTATCTTGCAGTCGGGTTTTTGGATTACCTTAATGGAAACAAAAACTTGATTTTTTTAATTAGGCCTAATAATAAATAGATTACACAATATTGATGACATCACCCAAGTTTTAACAATACAATTGACATCATTAGTGAAAAATCAAGGATCGCTACCCATTTTTGGAAGAAGTATCCCAAAAATCCATTGACTAACAAAATAACCACAGAAAAAAACCCATTGAAACGCTTTTGCTGTGGACTTCTACAAACCATATAGATCTACGGCTACCATGAACCCCCCTGCACCCCCCCCCCCCCCCCCCCCGGGGATTTTTGGAGACAACCATTTGTGAAGCTTATACCATAAGCAACTAATAAGGTTGTCTGCAAAAATTCCCACCCTGAGTTAAAACGGTGAGGGCGCTTTTTTAAGATGGCTGCCAAAATGAAACACCCACTGTTTTGGGAGAGAAAGCTAACAACATTGCCCAGCACAACACAGAAACATAACAGGGCAACTTGATTTTGTACCAATAGATAGCTATGGTCCTCTCTTTTCCATGGATACCAAAATGCGTACCAACATGCTAGTATTACGTCACAATGACGTATAAAGTTAAGCGTGTTAGCAAAAATTGGTCCAATTCCTAGACACTACGTAGGGGGGAAAATTCAATATTTCGCCAAAAATGTTAGGAATAATCAATTTTCATGCGGTTTTTTGGCCCTATTTTGATGGGATGGGGGGGGGAACAGACTAGTTTATAAAATTGGAGAATTTTAGTGCTATAATATGTTTTTGAGTCGCTTAAATTGAGAACATTCCATTTTCACCCTATATTCAGCAGGTATTTTCATTACTTTCCTCAACATGACGTCATAGTGACGTCATAATGGTGATGTGGCACTTATTTTGTTACCAATGAAAAGAAGAAGAAACTCTAAGCTACCCTGTGGTACAAATTTACAGGAATCGGATGTTTAGTAACGGAAATCATGGGGGGTGTGGCGGATTTGTTACAAAAATGGCTCAGGTAGACGAAGGTTAGTCAAAACGTGACAAGTATACGATGCCTTCCACGCCTGGAAGATAGATGATGTGCAGAGCACTCGTATGAAGATCTGGTTGAGGATGCACATCCATAGTGCCAATTATCAAGCCCTGATTGGTACCAGGCAGAGCAGAAGAAATTGCTCATCCCAGATGATCATGGTGGAAGTTAAATGATGGTGCACTAGATTACAAGTGGTCATCAGGAGAGTTGATGCAACAAGAGTTGTCGCCATAATAGTGAGGAAACAATAATCTGATACAGAAGAAGGTATAATTAAGAAGACTCAAGAAGAGGAGGAGGAAAGAGAAGATGAATCTGAATCAAAGGAGCTGCATTAAGCCTGTATACCAAGGAGGAAACAGCATGCTTAAAGATCGCCAATTGAAACATATACCAATGATATTAATGGAAATTCTTCTTAACGTATCCAAACACAGTGGTATCAAAATGTGATTAGCAACGCGGTGGGACAAGTCTGGCTGTTTCACTGAATTCTGCAAGGGTCCTTGTCTGGGGACACCCTTGTTGCTCCAAAATTGGGCAGACAAAGAGATGCTCCAGTGTCATGATCTTGTTCCAGGTCGACTCAATTCTGCAAGGAAACCTTTTATCGGCCGATTCTGGATCTCGATCAGCTGAGACACCGCCACTCAGCCCACGAGAAGCCAGCACCAGGCGGAAGACGCTCACCAAGCTCAATACCAATAAATGCCACTTGGTTGACAGCAAGTCTTTTTTTTCCACAAGCCAACTCCCCAAACTCCTTAGAGACTATTTCAAAGGACCCGACTGCCTAAGAAAACACCACGGGACCTAAAGCGGTCAGCAGCCAGCTTCTGTCCAAAACACAGGGGCGCTCCATACCAGATACTGAGCTATGCTCCTGCATTTCTACGCTGCTGCATTGTATAAGTGTCGCTGACCCTCCCATACAGGGCAAGCATACTCCACACATGACCAGCACAGGGCAATCGCCGTCGATCTCAGGGATAAAGCGGCATACGGGTAATGGGGGAAAAAGCCACTTGTGGGGGTTTCAGGGGCAGAGACACCGGAAGCACATGTTCAAGTGCTTTCGGAGAGGGGTTATGTTCCCTATATGAAGCAGATGAAATATGCTGAACGGTGCGGGGGTCCAGGGGCGGGAGCCCCAGAAGCTCTTGGGTTTAGCATGTTCAGCACATCCGGAGGAGCTCTCGGTTATCTCCAATCATGAAGCAGAGTATACTGCCCTTGCGCGGTCCAGGGTTCGGAGCCCGTGGACGCTTGAGTTAAATAGCATGTTTGAGTGCCTTTGAAAATCTCAGTTATCTCAGTAGCTGAAGCAGATGAAATATACCTGCCCTGGGGGTGGTCAAACATGGGGTGCAGGGTGAAGGAGCCAGGACACCTCTCAGGTTATCCATTATCTTGAAGCAGATGGACTATGCTGATCATGGCAGGGGTCCATGGGGGCGGAGCCCAGGAAGCTCTTGGATATTAGCATGTTTCAGCGCATCGAGAGAGCTCTCGGGTACCTCACAATCATGAATGCAGATTAACTAGACTGCCCGGGGACCAGGGTTCGGAGCTCTTGAGTTAAATAGCATCTTTGTTTGAGTGCCTCGGAGAGATCTCAGTTATCTCATATCTGAGCAGATGAACTAGATATGACCTGGCAATAACAAAACATCACAACAACAGTATTTTTTTAGTACAACGGAGTCATACGAAATTTCGGGCGTGTCAGACGAGTCATTATCAATATTTTGCATTCATCATTTACGAATCACCCTCATTTCTAGTAAACGACATTCACATAAGTCAAATCGTGTAGCTCGAATCCCGACAAGAATATCTCCAAATACGACTTAATATTTATTTCATGGAAGAAAACAAGAATTGCAGGAGTAAATAACAAGTACAAGTAGGTGCAGGATAAATACTGCGGCCATAGGGTTATTTTTCTTAGTGTAAATTGACTTCGAAGCAGCACTGCGTCGGCAGTCAATGAGGCTATCAGTGCTTGATTGATACGGCTTTTCAATGCATATTGGCCTTTACGTCGTTCCGACCACCAATGTCAAAAAAAGACGTACAAGGTTCCCTGTACTAGGTATTTTTTTTATTTTATTTTTCCGAAAAATCATTTTAGCGCCACCCCTGAGGTGGTGTCGGGGCATGTGGCAGCCCTCCCAAGCTACGCCAATGCATCTCGATGTGGGTCTTTATAAGAGAGTGCAGTCCAAGGTGACTCCTAAGTAAACAGGACTATACAGTGCTCCGGCCTATGGGGCCGCTCCAGACCAGGTGACGCCGGTACGGCCGCGCAGACGGAAAGCATACATCTGTGCCCCAGATGGACTTGCATGCTGATGTCTCCTCAAATAAGGGGCGAGCCAATTTTCTAAAGGCCCTTTGAGGCTCCCTTTGACATCTGAATCCTGTACGCCAATTCCAAGATTGTCTTTCCAGACAAAAACGACAGGCCCCCGCACTCTCAGGCCGGTCCGGCCAGATGCCGAACAGGAGAGGGCCTGAGCACGCTCCCCGGGGCATTCGTCCTGAGCCCACATAGACCCACAACCAAGAACCTGTGGTGTTTAAGTACGATTAGTAATTCTGGCAACAACAACTTATGTGGAAGCGTTTGTTTGCGTCGACGCGTACACCTCCTTGCCTGAAGATCTCGCAAGCAGGCATAGTAAGAAGGGGGGGCTTGTTGCTCACTTATAAAAACCATCCGTCAAACATCAAGACTCAAGAAACATGGGTATGTGGTTTCAAGGTGATCAGTGATTTAAGAGGCTGTGGTTGTGGTCAAGTGTATAGTAAGTTCCATAGACCATTTTTCATAAAGCGCCCTCTATAAATACACTTAAAGGCATCACTTAAGTTTAAGTGGGTACTTTACATCAAACTAATCCACAGGTGCATGACTAAAGTATATATGATTAGGTGACACCTGGACATTTTCCTTTTAAAGAGGCATTAAGGGTAAATACACATGTTCATTGATTTGGGCGGCCATTTGGAATATGACGCCTCTAGAGGCAGGTTAAGCATGCCAAAAGGTGTTCAACTATCATTGGGTATGATTTGGTGCAACATAAGTAGTTCACATAGTGCATGAATTTGGATCAAAAGTTAAATATGATGTCAAAAAAGGGCATTAAGTGAATATTGGCGCCATTTTGAAAAAAGCGCCGCACTCTTACCCAGGTGGGGTTTTTTGCAGACAAACTAATTTTGATAGCTATATGTATAAGGATTCCAAAAAATAGTGGTCTCCAAAAATCCCCGGGGGGGTGCAGGGTTTCGGTTATGGGCTCATGACCTAATACCGTTCGTAGATCCCTGATAAATAGCCGTAATTTCCAGGCGGTGAAGGTCATTAATCTCAGAATTCGGTCAACAGGACCCACTCTTGACAGGCACTACGTGGCTCTTCAATCAGCTATTAAAAATTCCACGCGAGTACGATCTTCACAAGCTTTTCCGCAAAGTCTCTGGCGTTGGAACCGCCCTGCCTTCATGCTTGCTCGTACATTGATTGTATGTAAACAATAAACATACAGCATCTATTCAAGTTCCAAGTTATCTTGCTTTTCTGATTTTGAGCATTCACAAAATTAGTGGAGAATGGTGCTTTGGACTATTTAATATAGTTCATCTGATTTAGATAAGTTGTCAGGCAGAATTTATAAATTTTAGAAGATTTGAGGATGTAAAACAAATCATGGTATGGTGCTCATTCAAACTACTAGTATGCAATATTGGGAGATCGATGGGTTTGTAGTTTTGTTGATGTCGAGTCCACTGGGGTTCAATTTAGTCCGAGTCCAGCAGGTCGGAGTCTGCGGCGAATCCGGTCCATGCATGGGGCCCAGAGGTTCGAGTCCATGGGACCCGAGCCGAGTCCACCAGGCATGAGTCCAAGTCTGAGTGACTCGGACTCGCCAATGAGTCCGGACAAGTCTGCTTTTCTAAACTCCACATCGTAGTGCGTCACGCCCTGTGTCACGCGTCAAGTCTGCAAAACCGATTGCGTCAAAATCGTGTCATACAGCTTAGAAGAACACTGAGCGGAATGTTAAAGACAACCAGATGTCATGTTGGACGTGCACGATGCACACCCGGGATGCAAATTCAGAATTTACAGCAGATGTTGTGCGGACAAATCAAATCTATCGCGTAAGCGGGCACATCAGTGCGTAATGGAATCGCGCGTTAAGGCGGACACTGTGCTGATGCAAATGAAAATCCGCGATAGAAAGCGTGTTCCTATCCGCACTCCTATTT
>JAMKCH010065608.1:0-15941 GCA_023653785.1 Ophioderma brevispina
GCAGCACTCAGGCCCTCACTAGAAAAGCAAAGGTTGATTGTTGCAACTTGCCTGAATACACTGCTGGAATGATGCATGTATTCCCGATGTTATTTCCTCTGTGGAACCGATCTAATAGTCTGGCCAAACATAAATACACATTTGTCTGTCTGTGTCAGGGCGGGGGGGGGGGGGAACACGATCTGCTCGATTTGGGCATTGGGGATTTCCATGCCTAAGAAAATTGGAATGCTACCCCCCCCCCCATCATAGACCTGATCGTGACAATATACAAGTGCATTCATACACAAAATCCAGAATGCCGCAGGGGGAAAAACTTGTATCCGAATTGGTATCTTTAGGTGAATTGACCAAATGACATATTCCCCATGCCATGGTCCTACATGTTTACTGATTTGTACCCCCCCGTTTACTATAACCCCATCTTTCATGTTAAAACACTGAACCCCCCCCCCCCCCGTAACATTTTAGTCCCCCTTCCGAATAAGTGTCAGCCCCTTCCCTTATGATACAATTAAAAGGAATAGGTCTAAGGTACTACTTAATATAAGCTTAAACATATACGTATGACTCGTACATGTATGGTATATTCATCTCAGGCACTATATGTTTGGCGAATGAATGTTTTTTTTACGTGTTGGTAGAGAGCATGAATAATTGATTAAAACTGGTCACCACACTCACGTTTGATTCCGAAGATTTCGGAGAAACCATTTTCCGTCATCAGCGGTGTTGAGCTGAGGTATGACTGGTAGATTCCTTACCACTTCTGGACGTTGGTTGTGTCCAACAACCCGGTGTTGCCAGTCATGAAATCATAAATCTTGGAAAGTTCATGTCCCCCGTCCCTATTAAGGGTGGGGCTGGTTCTTTCTTTGATAAAAATAGCCTCCCTTCACTTAACGGGTAGCAATTTCTCCTCTCGGCAGAGTACTTTGACATCATCACCCAATTTGGATGTGGCGCAGTTGATTTATTATGTTCTGCCAAACAAGAGTTGCTAGCGATTTTATCTTTATGTTCTTTAGCGTTCACACTACAGTCCTTTTGGTTTCGCCGATGTATAACTTTGTCGTAGCTCCTCAGGACATACTATAGATGAGCCCGATTGATCTTCAACTTTAATTTTGTCTTTGGGCGGCGACTAACCGTGGCGGAGGGTCTGATCAGGTTTAAAACAGTTGAGATGCCCATAATTGCCAACACCGTTTGAAACACACAAAAAAATGTGCCGTGGTGATGTACTCCACATAATTTCTCATACGAAGCCATGATTCGCAAGGCTAAGCAATTTACACTCTCATCGACTAGGCATTCGGCAATACCGTTCCCAATTCGATCATTGCGCCGTGAAATTCTGCATACCAAATCAGTAACCAAAACCTGCGATGTCTTTACACTGGCGTATCGTATTGCAGCTAATGACAGAGAAATTCCATTTAAATTTCTTCACTTCGAAGATGACATCGCAAGACAACGACGTCTCCACACGATATTCACCAACAGCGAATCCCAAAAGGTGATTACTCGCAAGTCCTTAAAACTCTGATGATGGAATGTTTGGGATAAAGATCCAAGTAGGCGACAGGATATGTGACACAATATTGGCTAAACTTGAAGAAGATCAGCAAACTTTAAGAGTATTTCATTTTTTCTTTTTAAAATTGTTCAATTGTTTAACATGTTTCACTGCATTCAAATAAAAAATCAAATGCGTAACTTTCATTTTTATTTAAACGTCATGGAAAAACGCCTTGATATTAAAACAAATGCACTTAGTATTATTACACATGAAAACAAATGGGACGGATAATTTTATACTGAATAAAAACAAGGCAACCTGATACTATTACAGCCTTGTTAACTAAAGAACCAATGGTGATATTTTATTTGTCATAATTTGTTTTGGTATCAACGATGTGATACCTGTTTAAACTTAAAGGGGCATTTCGTGATCCACAGCCTCACCTCCCCGACTTCCCCAAAAAATTTGATATTTTTTATCACTGAACCGTTTGGCCCCAAATCTAGTAATGCGTGCCCTAATCTTATGTGCAATTCGGTCCTACTCTGGAAGAAATTCGCATTTTTGTATTGTCTGTCCGTAAACGGACAGAAATTACCATACAGTATTCTATGGGTACTGTGATACAAACATTTGCTCATAACATCAAAACGCATCTGAATTAACTGAATGTTTAGATGTCTTTTCTCGAGATATCCATCGAACCATAACTAGAAGCTAGGATCACGAAATCACCTTTACAGCAACTATCTACACTTAAGAATTACTGTAAATTATATGACTGACAGTAAAATACCCAATTCATAGACTTTTCTTTATTTTCAACATGAAATAGACCTCATTAACAGATTAAATTTCTGCCTACAGTAATATACTGGACAAGAGCACAAATTATAATTTCCAGTAAACATAAGTATATTACTACACGTTTAAAAATTTACGGTTACCCCACTGGCAATCTGATTCATCCTAAATTTGGCCAAGTAAAATTACCGTAATTTTAATAATTATCAATAATTTTACACGGGTTGTCTTCTCCATTTGAATGGACTACGGAATTTATTATACAGCTTGGTTATTTGTCTACGCCCCATTGTCTACATGCAAAAATATCAATTTTGGAAAATCTAGAGGGCGCCTATTGTCAAATGTGCCAGTGCCTCTTTTAAACTAGAGATCAGTGGTGAGTTAGTCAGATAACTGTGGGGGCGGGTATTATAGGGACTTTAGCGTTTGGAAAATATGGATTTAATGTTCTATTTTGCCCCCGCGCTAGTTTATAAAACCATTGCTTTGTGGGAATAAGTCTTTTTTTTTTTTGTGCAGTGCAAAGAGTTCGCCATTTCTGATTATATGGTTTACTAGTCGAGACGCTTTTCTTCTTTACTTGATGCGAAGGACAGTCAAATTATTAAACAGATGTTACGCTAATTGTGACGACTCTAGGCGAATACAAATCTAGTGTGGAACTCTGCAACTTTTTCCAGTTTTGCAATAGATTAGTTGGGTTCCCATATCGAACTGGCGTATTCTAAAGTTGAACGCATACGGATTGATATATGTATTATGGCTTTGATTCTTTGGTTCTGCGGAGAGCTCTTTATAAGTGTCTTTGTAGATTGTCAATATGTGGCTCCATGTAGAGTACGAGATATCTCGACATCCAAGATATGATTTTTTAAATAATTGGGGGGAGAGTGTCTGGCCACAAACTATCAAAGAATGGTCTATATCGTTATTTCTACCTTTTGGACGGATTGCATTGCATGAGCCATTTTTGCTGCATGAGCCATTGTACAATGTGTAGTCATCCGGCGATGGATGTTGATAAATTAAACCAATCTCGGCGAACAGCTCTTGCATTATGAGGTAATGAATGTCATTAAAAATAGTAAAACTAACACCAGCCCATGAAAGGACCTGAGGGGGACACTTGACATTAACATCTCCTGACTACAGATTCTGCACCGTCTACAACTACTATCTGTTCAAGAAGGGTCTTGAGCCAACAGTGGATTAATCCTCTAATAACAATGATAAGGTTCATAGGAGAAATAATGTCGAAGGTTTTCCGAAAAATTACAACAATGATATCGTTTGCAAGCCATGATCGATTGTGAAAAGTCAGTTCATCCACAGTTTCTAAAGCCCTTGTTTCGCAAGAGCGCTTGCCGATGTTATGTACTTCGCAGTGATCAGTCTTATGTTTGAGAAATGGCTGTATTGGAAAGGGAGACTAAACTTTAGACCGGGTTTAACCCAGGGTTAGTCCTACAAGAGGGGACCTTTTTCTTACAAACATACTCTAAAAAGCGTGCTGTAACGGGCGAGGAAGTCTCATGGATGAGCCTTACCAGCCCATCCATGAGGAATTTCTCACCCGTTACATTTAAACTTTCAAATATTTTTGAAAGGAAAAGGTCCCCCTCCTTTTTTGTTTTAGGACTAACCCTGGTTTAAACCAGTCTATAAAGTTAGTCTACCCTTCAGAATACCAGCCTATGTGTCCACAGTTTACAGCGCAATGATGTTGTACAGTAATGAACGATGGTTGAAAATGGTTATGTCTATCTCATTTCGTAAAAGAAGGAAGTGATAAAATCTATTCTGCCATCGTTGGTAGAGTTTGTGTCCCACCTGAGTAAAGAGTTCTTTCAGAAAAGATGACGTTCCCGGCACGCACTGGAATGGTGTCTGGCGCCGCCCAGAGGCTTTATCGAGGCCATTTAGGTGGTTCAGATGTTGTTAACGTTTCGAATGCATCACTCAGGCAATCACTAGAAAAAGCCAAGGTTGGATGTTGGCAACTTGCTTGAATACACTGCTGGAATGATGCATGTTATTCCGAGTTATTCTCTGTGAGAACCGTTAAAGTAGTCTGGCAAAACTTACAAATCCCAGTTGTCTGTCTGGTCAGGGCCGGGGGGGGGGGGACACGATCTGCTCGATTTGGGCATGGGGATTTCCATGCCTAAGAAAAAATGATGCTACCCCCCCCCCATAAATAGACCTGATCGTGACTTTATTATAGTGCATCATAAACCAAATCAAGAAAATGACCGGCAGGGGGAAATTGTATCCCGAATTTGGTAATCTTTAGGTGAAGGGACCAAACATTACATATTCCCCATGCCATGGGCAATACATGTTTACAATGAATTTGTAAACCCCTGTACTTATAAACCCCTTTTTCCCCCTTTCCATGGTAAAAACTTAAACCCCCCCCCCCCCCACCGTACATTTTAGTCCCCCTTCCGAATAAAGTGCCAGCCCATTCCTTATGATACAAATTAAACGGGGAATAGGTCTATAAGGCTATTTAATTAAAGCTTTAAAAATGATGAAGGATGATACCGTACATGTATGGTATTTTCATCTCAGGCACTCTATTAGTTGCGAAATGAATGTTTTTTTACGTGTTGTTGGTAGAGAGGCATGAATACGTTGATTAAAACTGGTCAACAACACTCAAGTTTGATTCCGATATTTCGGAGAAAACATTCTCCGTCATCAGCGGTGTTGAGCTGAGTTATGACTGGTCTCGATTCTACCAATTCTGGAAGTTGGTTGTGTCCTACAACTTGTGTTGCCAGTAAGGAGTCATAAATCTTGGAAAGTTCATGTCCCCCGTCCCTATTAAGGGTGGGGCGGGTCATCGTTCTTGATTCAAAAATAGCCTACTTCACTTAACGATAGGGTGAAATTTATCCTCTCGGCAGAGGTACTTTGACATCATCACCATTTGGGATGTGGTCAGTTGATTTATTATGTTATGCCCAAAAAGAGAGGTTGCTAGCGAGTTTAGCTTATGTTCTTTTAGGCGTTCCCCTACAGGCATTTGGTTTCGCTATGAAACTTTGTCGTAGCTTCCACAGGACATACGATAGATGACGCCCGATTGTCTTCAACTTAATTTTGTCTTGGGGCGCGACTAAAGTTGGCGGTGGAGGGTTTGAAAAGTTTAAACGCAGTGAGATGACTAATGCCAAACCATCGTTTGTGAAACACACAAAAAAAATGTGACAGTGGGTGATGTAACTCCACATAATTATATAACGAAGCCAATGATTCTCAAGCTAAGCAATTTACACTCTCAGCGACTAGGCATTCGGCAATACCGTTCCCAATGCGATCAGTTGCACCGGAAATTGCATTAACCAAATCAAGTAACCACAGCTGCGATTGTCTTTAATTGGCGTACGAATGGCAGATAATGACAAGAGAAATTCCATTTAAACTTTCTCACTTCAGAAAGAGGAAATACGCAAGACAACGACGTTACACGCTATTCACCACAGCGCAGCCCAAAAAAGGTGATAAACTCGCAAGTCCTTTAAAAACTCTGATGATGCTGGAATGGTGGGATTAAGATCCAAGTAGGCGACCCGGATATTTGACACACTAGTGGCGAAACTTGAAGAAGATCAGCAAACTTTAAGAGGGGTATCATTTTTCTTTTTATTTCCCAGATGTTGCACATGGCTTCCTAAAACCACTGTATGTTCGAAAGGTTAACTTCATTTTTATTTAAACGTCATGAAACAAAAGCACGGGGATATTAAAACAAATGCACTTAGTATTATTAACATTTGAAAACAAATGGACGTGAAGATTATACGCATAAAAACAAAGGCACTGATACTCTTACAAGACTTGTTAAATTAAAGAAAATCGTAATATTTGTATTATGTCATAATTTGTTTTGTATCAAAGCGTGATAAAGGTTTAGACTTAAAGGGGGGCCTTTCGTGATCCACAGCCTTCATCTCCCGACTTACCCCAAAAAAGGTGATATTTTTTATCATCTGAACAGTGGCCCCAAATTAGTAGGCGTAGCTAATCTTATGTGCACATTCGGTTTACTCTGAAGAAATTGCAATTTGTATTTTCTGTCCGTAAAAAACAGAAATTACCATACGTAGTCTATGGAGTACTGTGATACAAACATTTGCTCTAACATCAAAATACGTACGATCTAATCAACTGAAATTTTAGAAATGGGTTTTTTTCGAGGATATCCATTGACCATTAAATAGAAAAGCTAGGATCACGAAAATGCACTTTTAAAGCAAAATCTTTACACTTAAGAAATTACTGTAAAAGTATATGACTGACAGTTAAATACCACAATTCAAGACTTTCTTTATTTTCAAACATGAAATAGACATCCAGTAAAGATAATGTTTTCTGCATAAAGTCAATCTATGGACAAGAGCACAATTATAATTTCCAGTTAAACATAAGTATATTACTACACTGTTTTAAAAATTTACGGTTAATCCAATGGCAATCTGGATTCATCCTAATGCCAAGTAAATTCCGTACTGTTAAAAACAGGTTACACTCATATTAATGATTGTTCCCTGTTATTATGTCTCGTTTACAGCAGAGTATAATTATGCCCTGTCAGATGTATACTTTAGGCAGAATTAATCCTGTACTAATGTCTATTTCACATTGAAAAATAAAGAAAAATCTGTGAAATCAAGTATTTTAGCGTTCAGTCATGACAAATGTACAGTAATTCTTACAGGAACATTTTCTTTGGCATGCACCCTCAATTGAGGATCGTGTGGTCCAGAGGGAAAGCATGGAAAGCGCAGGGATCCTCATGACAATTAGTAGGTGTTTGTTTCCTGGGCAAGGACACTTAAAGCACTATCATCGAGATTTTCACAAAGTAAACAAATCGCCTCCCCTATTTTTCATCAAAGTGTACTTTTTTGCCGTTGTATTATTTCAAATTGTTGTGTAGTAACGACCCTGGATGTCAAGACGGGGGGGGGGGGAAAAAAAAAAAAAAAAAAATTATGATTTTTATGCTGTTTTTATAAAGTAGTCGGGGATCGGACTTTTTTAGGCGTTTAGAAAGAAACAGTCGCCTCTTCTTCTTGCGTATGGAGACAGAAGCTTTTTACCGTTGATTGGTTGGGGGTTGGGGTTGAGAAAGTTATCCACAGCGGACGAAAGGTAGGGCACCCACTGAGAATGTGATCCGAAGTCTGTGATGGAGAGCCACATGGGCTGGCTGGTGGTGCAACAATTGCTGTGGGACACGACCCGACTCCTGTGTGCGTGCTATTCAAGGTGTGACCCATTCCTTACGTGAAGATTGCTACAAGATGGGGTTTCTGTCATAGGTGTGATAGAGAGTTGATCTGGCTTGGAATGCTAGCCAGGCAGTTTCCATGGTCTGTAGATGTTGAAATGGGAGCTGGAGTTAGCCAGAGAGTTCGACAGAAAGGTCGACGCGAGCGCAATCTCTTGTCTGCGACCGACCTATGTTGATTCTTTGATAGTGTTATGCAGCAGGTCCTTGTTGTCAAGTAGAGCCTTATTCACCAGTTTGAGTGTGATGTTCTTCAGAAGCAATGCAGGTGCAATGCCTGAACGCACTGGTAGAAAACTCAGATGAGTGGGATGAAGGCAGCCATGTAATGGTTCTCATGGTCTCGTGAGTATCGTGTCCAGCTTCTTTTCTTTGGTGAGAGCTTATTGAGCTATGCGGGCGGCGATTCAGCAACAGGTAGACCAGAGCCAGGGAAGTGGTGCATAGTGTCGGTGTCAGATGGATGGGACTAGCACCCCATATGAAGACCCAGCGAGGGGCAACAAGAGGTTATTCATCGAAGGATACCTTGCACATACTGACTCGAGATGCCACCCCCGCCGATAAGTAAGCTGCCGATGGTTGTCTTGGCTTCACTCAGATTGAGTCTCCAAGTATTGAGATATGCTGCAAGTAGAAGCCCTATCTGCTGTAAGGGCCAGCTTCTGTCCGAGTGAAGCAGAGTAAGATCATACGCGTAGTCATATTGTCTATGATGTTGTTTGAGGGGGGTTAAATCGCCGCCGATATACAAGGTTGAACAGCATGGCACCCAGTGTTGATCCTTGTGGGACTCCGGTCTTCAGACGAAGAAGTTCGAATGCTCTGCCATTCATTGGTCTTAAGAAACAATGTACGGTTGATATCCTGAGAAGACTGAGTGTCAAGCCTGGTTTGCCACACGCTGTTCATGCTTGCAGTAAGTCCACCAAGATTGTACCCTGCTTATGACGCTTTTCAAAGCTATCATCTACTATCATTTGGAGTTTTACAATCTGATGGACGGTGCTCTGGCCACGGCGAAATCATGCTTGTTCATCAGGCAGATGGGATTTCTGCCGAAGCCATTATCAGCCCTCTCAGAAGTTGAAGGAAACACACAGTATTGATATTGGGCTGTTAGTTTTGGGGTTGTCAACAGGCTTGTTTTTGTTTGGGGAGTGCGATGATCGTAGCCTCCTTCAGATCTTGGGTAAGGACTGTTGGTAAGCAGCATGTGTAAACACTCCAGGACCATTCAAGACATCGTGGCCGCAGTGCATCAGGGCACTCCGCTGGTATATTATCAGGCCCTGGGCCTGAGTGCTAACAGTCCTTAAATGGCATCTTCCGGACCGGTTCAAAATGCTTAAGTGGATGTTTTTCACAAGAACATACATGAGGTGTTGATATGACCTAACACTAGCATTTAGAGACAAATGGGTCTTTTGAATTTGGAAAAAATTTAATTGTGGCTTTAATCTCAATTACCTCGTTGATCCAGGTGATATCTGAGAGCTTTTATGGGGATATTACAATCTAAGTGTTGAGAGGATGTCGCTTTGCAGGCTGACCTGAGTGAAATGATTTTGTACGAGTTGCCTGATTGCAGAGTAATAATAGCCAGCAGCGCTTTGAAACCGTTGCGTAAAGCGCTCTACCAAACGGATTATTCTTGTTATTGACCTCGTCTTACCAAGCCTTTTTTTGTAACACGGTTTTAACAAGGGTTCCACCCCCTCGATAATTCCGTTATGAAGCACCCGATGCTTCTGATTTTGATACCAGTGAATACTATGGTCCTCCTCTTTCCATTGATACACAATACGTAACCAACATACCTAGTAATGGCGTCACAATGACGTCATCAATCCGCGAGTCGACAAAATTGGCATTTTCCACAGAAAATAGGCTAAAATCCGGATTTGCGCTAAAAAAATAGGAATATGGATTGAATTTGGCATGCGGTTTTCAGCTCAAATGATGGAATTGCTAGTTTTACAATAAAAGTAGAGTTTTAGATCCATTAACACATTTTTCGTTGAAGCCATAATCATTTTTTTTCGAATTTTAAAGGGGGTACTACCCTCTCCTCTGCCTCGCCACCCCATCCTTCACCTCTACAAACCTGGATTTTTGGTAATCATTAGAAGCTTGTGGTGTTGTCGTCCACTCTCAAACTATTTTTGGCGTGAATTGTTTTTTCATTATGTCACCAGCTTAAATGTGGGTTTTACGGTTACCGGGATTCTTTAAACAGAATTTTTTGGGCTATATTCGCAATTACGGCTCACATTCAAAGGTGGTATCTCAGCTTTAAACTTGTCAACTGTTTTTGAATTAAAGGGTATGTCAACCCTAGTGCTTTTGTTTTCCCACAATTTCGGATTTTTTTGCACCATTTTTTAAACATCCACCTGTGTTCTATCGTTACCAACAAAGTTTATCCACTGCAGACCATCCTGAGCTGTATTTTTTTGCCGAGTTAAACAACTATTTGACCATTTAACGTCACAAAAACCGCATGGCTTAACGGCGGGAATTTAAGCCATTTTTAACGCCGTCAGTCGCAAGGCACAGCATCGCGTCGCGCGGGGTGATTTTTAACTGCGTAATGAAGCGTGCTCGTGTTTTAATGTAACTTTTCGCGAACGCATCTTGGAAAAAGGAAAAAAATCTTTGGAAAGATGTAAACAAGCGCTAATTTAGAACCATTAAATTCAATTTCTTCTGATTTCTGGAGTTAGGGAAAGGATGTTTGATTCAATAGATGCATAAAGGTGTATTTCCATCACTTGCACACATAGTCACTTTGAAGTTCAAAGATAAAGTTATTTTAGAAGGACAGCCTTGCAAAAGCGTTAAAAGTCCCTTTTTTATTAAAACACGGATTTTCTCAATTTCAATTTTCGCAAAATTTGGCAAATTGTTCAGACAAGATAACTCCAAAAATACCGAGTAAAAGGAAGGTTTGAACTTTCCTACGATGGTCGGTCTTCTCTAGGGACGGTTTTCCTCAATTTTTCATTTTCGATTTCTAACTCAAGATATTCTCCAATATATCCTCAAAATTTTGAAAAGAAAGGTAAAAATCACACGTTTTTAAACAATTTCCCTTATATTTCGAAAAGTAGCCTATTTTAAGAAAATGAAAAACCGTCACCAGACAAATTGTCTGTTTTAAAAATACATAAGAAATCATGAAATTAATTGTTTTTTGTTATGCTGTCTGAAATTTTTTGGGGCAAAATCATGTTTTTTAGTATTTGTTCTGCAAAATCCGGAAAGTGTTACATTCATCATCATCATCATGTTCATCTTCCAATTTTCTTCAGAATGTAATATTTATATCATAATCAAGATTTGCAAAGTTACAAACCAAAATTAGTACTCGGAAACTACGGTTAACACTGCCCTTAAACTATGTTGGCCGACCGGCCTTTCCTCCAAATGGCGAAAAATGTGTGGCGCACCTTTAATCAGTCCAATTGTGATCTTGATATAAGCATTAATGAAATCAATAAATTATTATTACTGTTATTCGCGAAAACGCTGTCCTTGGCTTGTTTATGGGATAATCTAATAAATTACCGCACTAGATCGGGTACTGTGTACCGGGAGCACTAAGTTTAGAGGGTTAGGGTTTTTCTTTAAAGGTGCATGTTTCTTTAATGGTGGATTTACCCGGAAGTAGTATCGATTTTGATATCAGGTGAAAGGCCGTATTTTTTCATTGTCGTCCTGCAATTGAGCCCTCAAATCCCTTTCATCCAAGATATAAATAAAAAAACGCCGTTTTATTGGTTAACCACCAATCATTAAGCACATCATTGAATAGGGCTTTGCAACAGCATTATTGCGTCTACCATCAAACCGCACGGTTGTTCCACGGTACTTGACTGGGTGTATCTGCAGTGCCAGGCTCTCATTTCAAGTATAGAAACCAATACACATAAAATCGGAACAAGCCCTCAATTAATTATGTGGTTATAGGGTAAAGATCCAGGTTTAAGATTTGTGTCCAGGAGCACAATTTGGATAACGCCTCTCACAATTTTTCTCGCTCACCTTTTTTAGGTATTTAGACGTTTATTAACCTCCACAAAATGCACAACTTTAATAATAATGTTTTTGTGATGATATTCGTCTATAATGAATTACTCTGGCACCATATTATCTCTTTCGCTTTTCCAGCCCAGAGACATATGTGGCGCTACTTGATTCCAAGGGAACCGGACAACATTTTTTGACCTTCACTAAGGGAGATCTGTTTGCCCGTTAATCCACAAGGCATGTCTGTTACTTGTTTAATGCGCCATGCAAAAAACATTAGATTCAACTTTTTTAACACTTTTAAAAAAGTGCATACGGTCTTCTGCAATCCCGTTCCGTTGGTGCATAAGGGGACCAAGTAGATTAAGCCAAGTGGACCCCCTCTGAAAGCCACTTTGCCGTTAGGAATTCTTTACCAAAACTCTGGTCATTGATGGTTGGTACATCAACACACCGCCCCACATAACAGAATTATTATTATTATTATTACTATTATTATTATTGCTAGTGGTTGCTTGCTATTATTATGTTAAAGTTATTATTAGAATTGTTAGGCGCTGTTACTTTATAATAGTACCAGACCCCTGAGTCGGTGTATTCGCTTTCCCCCTATGTATATATTCATATCTATCAACTTTAGTGACAACATGGTCTGTCCTTCACGTGTCTTGTTTGGTCTTGTTTGCACCAGCTTTGTTTTTGTCTTGATTTGTAATGGTGTAGCTCGTTTTTGCACAACCTATGGGTGGACCCTGTTTCGGGCTTTTGCATCTTTTGGCCTTCCACCTATTTTTTTGTTTTTCAGAGATATTTAGATGGTTTAATAAAACTAAACTGAAACTGAAACAGAAGAAATTGAAAATCGGTTATTTCAAAATGGTGGTCCATAAACCATTTTTTTTATGACGCGCACAAATTGTCTCCCCGCCCAAAAATGAAAAATGGACCTTTTCTGGACCGACTTTTTTCCATAAAATGTACTCATAATAATATGATATAAAGACAATACATTGCTTGAAATAAAAATATTCAAAACCGTTCTCAGTACGATTGGATCGAACAAAAATATCCTACGTTTCTGTACATGTAAACGCATCGCGAATGCTAACCTCACTATAACCATGACTGGGATTTGTCCATGTCTCTGGCATTAGCTGATCGGGGCGTTTTTGCATACATATTTTTTTGTATTTTGGGGGCTCGTGACTCTTGTATATTCCAAGTACTTAACGGCGTAAAAGTTAAAGCTTTTCTGTCATAGTGTGTTCTCCCCAGGGCCGGATAGGGGGTGGGGGACTTCAAAAAGTGATTTTTTTTAAGTGGACCTACCCCCCGCCCCCCCCCCCCAAATGTTCCTTTTTGGACTTTTTGAACATCTCATCACCAATAAGTGGACAAATGGACTCTCTTGTCATATTCCTCAGATTTTTGACCTTTTTAGCGCAAAAATTGGCATAAAGTGGACTTTTGATTCATTTGTGGATTTTTTGAGGTCTACCTATAAGCAAGTTTTGATTTATTTTGACCTAATGACTTCTTGACCCTCACATTGATTATAATTCAAAGAGAATATAAAGTCTTTAGTTTTAGGGAAAATGACGGCGTGAGATTAACAATGAAGCCTAATTTTTTTTTAATTTCAGTTTGCACAATATATGTACTATATATTAATTTTAAATACATTCTTCGGCCTATTGATGTCAACACCTTAACAAGAAAATCATTATGTCTCTCTTCAAGTTTTTTAATATCTTTTTTCAGAGCTGGTTATGTTACCTTTGCGTGTCTGCACGTACTGGCCAGGAGGGATGGCTACCATCTGCGGCTATCGTTCCGTTTCAAAACAAGTTAGTGTAGATTGATCCCAATTTATGACAAGATAATTCAATGTCTGCCCAATCACCAAAATAATGTGCATTGCCGCCCCTTCATAGTAAATCGGAATTTATTGGCTAATGCGTGTAATTAAGGATATTGCGCAGTATGGTTGTGCTAACGTGCACACGTGCGAGTTGAAGTAAGAATGCAAGTCGACAACAGCGGACAGCGCAAGTATGCAATACACAATAGCAAACAATCTGAGATATCTAAATACCCAAAAATGTACCTTCTTTTTTCTTACAATCATCATCGACCTAAAATGAATGCGTTTTGCACATGAATTACAAATTTAACTTTTAAAAATGTGCGTAACTTTATTATTTTTTTTCTCAAAATATTCATCAATAAATAAATTTCTCGCAATTCGCATTACGTGTGCCGCCAACGACTTGCAATGAAGGCGATGATGTTCCAATGCATAGGGATCAAGTCAACATCCCAGAGCACCCGTAATACAATTAATACACAGGAACACGTCACAGAAATTTAGTTCAATGTCAATACACTGCTTAAAAAAATGTCCGTAAATTTACGGATTCTGGCAGCAGTAGTTCCAGTCATTTTTGGGTAAAATTTACAGAAATTTCTGTCAATTAACGGAACTTTGACCAGTTAATTTACAGAATTTGTTCATATTAGGAGAAAAAAAATAAAAAATTATGATTTAACAGAATTTTTTCCGTAATTGTTAAAATTACGGAAACCCCCAAAAAAAAAAAAGTCCGGAAATATTGCTGCAGAAATTTTTGAAATATTTCGTAAATTAAAATTTTTAGCTTATTTTTTATGTTTTGGTGTTTAGTTTATTGTTTTCTAGAACAGATTTTTCCGTAAAATTTACGGAAATCTGTTTCTTAATTTACGGAACATTTTTAACAGTGTACAATGGTCGTTGCGTGCTAATACACACTACAAACGGCTCATTTACAATAAGTAAAACCCTTTGAATTTCTTTTGACACACAAACTTCCTTTCGTGTGCTTGTTGTCAGCATAATCACACTACTTGCGGGCAGGAAGTTGCGACGGCGATAGTGACCTTTAGGTCAAAAATTAGACTGGTAAGGGTAATCGCTTGTTGGCCGCAACGTATTACGAATTGCGAGTATGAGCTTATTGCCGCCCTGTATCAGTGGTGGGCGTGAGAAAGGTCTGCATACACATTTTTCAAAGGGGATTTCAAGTGGTTTATCCAAGTGGAACTCAGTAGGGCATTAGAAAAGGGTAACTGGAGAAAGCGCCTTACTTGGGCAAGTTTTTCACGTCGTCTCTCGCCTTTCCTGACTCAATATCGTAATTAACACATAAATTTAACATACGTGCTCAAACCGTGTACTCTGGAACGCAGCTCACAAATGACAAATGTCTACGTGCAAAACCCAGTGTTGCGCCTTTTTGGCAGGTAAGGGCGGGCGTACCTAGTATACTTGGCCAAGAAATTAATTACTCCAACTAGAGTAATCCTAATAATTGCATTGAGGTGAATATTACTTGTGCCGAGCTAGACTCGACATTGGATATAATTGGAACCTTTTAAACGCTTAAGTTGACAAAGGGTTTTCAGCTCTCCCTTAAGTGCCGGGGGGGGGGGGGGGGCAAGGACACACTTCCCAGAGGGTTTTGTAACGAATTCTACCACATGTAAAGGGTCCAAAGACAACCCAAATCAGCAATAAAAATGAAATTTGTTATTTAGCTGCAAGTAGGGGCAAAACATGTTTTCAAAACAACGCAAAAATGGGCAAAAGACGGAAATTCAAATGAGCCTTGCGCTTACTCAAATTTGTGAAAACATTTTTATTTTTTAATCTACTCTAGAAGACCCGAATTACATATATTTAACAACACAAACTTGCAGTTTAGGGAACCCTGTATTTTTTTCGGGTGTTGCAAAATACGCGCCATTTTCCAATATAGTTTGTACAGGTAACGGTTTAGTAACGTCCCAATTAAATTTTTTGTTTTCAGGACACAGAAACAGTTTTAGTTTTAATGTTACTAATATTGTTTACTTATATGTATGTGTGAACATTGTATCGCAAAAAATGCTTTTGTTATCTTTGATTTTTAAAATATTCTCGCTGACTTCCGATTAGTGCCCAAGAGGGTGTTCCAAGGGACCCTCACTATTAACTAACTTAATTACCGCTTTGCCGATTTAATTTTTTGGTATTAAAAAGAAGCGCATTAAAAGTCAGACCAAATTACAAAAAAATCGGCGCCAAAATCCCACGCTTAAGCGGCCAACGCAAAAAACTAATTTTGGAGGGTCCTTAGGCCCCCCCCCGGTCACTAAAAAGTGTTAAAGGTGTGCTATTTAAAACCATGTTGCCCTCACGGATACGGTTATCAAAATATAGGAAAAATATTTGTTACAAATAGTCTTCGAATCGAG
>JAMKCH010065609.1:0-18775 GCA_023653785.1 Ophioderma brevispina
GGTTGATTGGGTCAATTCCTGCATGATTACCTGCTCTTGACTGTTAGACAGTGTAGTAGAACCCCCACCTACCAGGGCTTGTTGTTGTGCTTCACTTAGGTGAATTGCAGTATGCAAAGGAAGCTCATTTAGGCCTACTTGCTGGTTACCATCTCCGAAGCCACTGGCACTGCTGGTGCTTGGAACATCTTCAGGCCTAGGCCTACCTGGTTGTTGGTTCTCTGCCTTGCAAGTGCTGCACTCATACATTTTTTCTTTGCGTCACTTGTCTTCACGTAATGCTTCAGACTGGATTCGGCTTTATGACCACTCACCGCCATAATATCACGCGAGGCAAAGCCGGCGTTGTCTAGGGTTGTAACACACGTAGCACGCAGACTGTGATTCATGTAGACCTTAGAGCATCCCGCAAACTTGGAGATATTTTTGATCTGTTTCCCAGGGTGTTTTTTTCCGACAGGGACTGCATCATACCATTGATCATCATTTGCTTTTACCAGCTTCTTTGGTCGTTGCCACAGAATTCCTGGAAGTTTCTCATTCAACTTTCTGACGTAATCCAAATAGGCCGTCACTGGGCATCGCTTCGAACCGGGAATCTCATACATTGCACCGCTGAATGATTCGTCCTCTTCAGTGGGGTGTGTCTTGGTCATCATGTCGCGATGAGCTATGTACTTGAGCCTGTCTTCATCGGTTTGCATGATGTAGTCATCCGGGGTCATACTCCTTACATTTTCGCATCCTCTGTTTCCAAAGTACACCATAATATCGATGAATACCTTGTTTTGTAGGCCTGCTGGTGTGGATGTGTCAAGTTCAGAGCTGCTCTGAATTTTTTCCATGTCCAACTACCTTTACCAACCTTCTTCAACTTCACGAGCATGGCCTTCCAAATTGCGTTGCTCTCTTTGAACTCAGCTCCATCGATAATGTCGTAGCCATATTGCAGGAAATGTTTTTGAAGACCATACCGGATGGCCTGCATGGATTTCTTTTGATAAAACTCGCCATTCTGTTGGCGAAGGCCGGCAAAAAACTTGCCAAGGAACACATCGAGATCACCAGCCACGTCAATCGGCGCTCTCTCCCCCACAAATTTCTCGAACTGCTCTAGACGATTGACAGCATATTTGATTTGCTTCTTGGTGTTAGCACTATCTACATCGTCCAGTAATTGTTCCCGTGCTTCTTCGCCAAGAAGCTGAAACCCAAAATTCTCCATATTGGATCGAAAATTCAACAAAACTTGAATTGCTCAGCTGTGAAATGAAAACAAACGTAAATATCGAGCAGACGATTGGATCGATGACTGCTGCACTGTGAGGCAGATCAATCACTGTGAGGCACGGGCGATGAAAAATACCGATGCAGGGAAAAAGTTCCCATAAAAACCGTATATTTCCCCGAGATGGGGAAATAGTAACTTTTTATGGGAACTTTTTTCCCTCCTGTGAAATTTTGGGGAAATAGCCTAAATATTTTATGACACGTGATATCCACCAATCAAATGACAGAAATATTTTTGTGTGTTATATAATGTGCCCTATTTCCCTCTAACCATGTAGTAATTGTATGATATTGCTGTTGAAAGATTGTACCATATTTTTGTGTCATCTGCTGGAAGCATAAAGACACAGGGATTACTTTGGTAGTCTGTGTGTCTGTCTGTGTATTTGTATGTGGCGCTCTTTTCTGTCATTTTCTGCCAAATGCTTGGGCCAATTACAACCAAACTCAGTGGAACCACTCGCCAAAGTTTTATATGGGGCCCTGCGTAACCATTTTTTGTACAATACAGTGTGCATGTATGTATCTGCACTGCATGTTGCAAAAATGTTAACCCTGTACCTTTTGGACTCATAATACTTTTTTACCCATTGCTCTATTCACCTTATTCTCGGTCAGAAAAACAACTGGCCCAAGACTCATTGAGGGTGTACACAGATTGGCCTCTGATGACCCCATGTGACCTTTGACCCCATTTACAAACCACGATGGCAGACGATACTAGCATTCCAGGGAATGCTGTATTTTTAATTTTGAAAATTTATTACTATAGTATTTAGTTGATTAAGTTGTTTAATGCCCTTACTCTTCATTGCTTTCAGTGAGCCATTTTCAAATGCAACATCAAGGCCACTAATTAATGTTTGGATTCCATCGGCATTCCTCCGGGGGAAAGGCAAGGATGCGTTTCATGTTTATCAGGTAAGAATGTCTGCATGATTCAGTAAGAGCATGAACTCCTGGTATGTAATGCCAGATTTTCACCTTTGGTATAGGCCATGCATATAGACCTTGTTAAACTTGTTCATATCTGGAGTACCTCTGCCATTTTTGTCTTTTTTTTTTTGCTGAATTTGAGCAAGCGCTAAAATAGTATAATAATAAGTAGTCTTGTTGTACACCTCATAAAATTGGGTGTCGTGAATTCATGTAGATTGCAATGTCTGTAAGCAGTTTTATAACAATTTGAGTTATAATTGCATTAAAAAAATCTTAAACTTACACATGCACAGCGTTCGAAATAACGGTTGTCCGTTCTCCCAGGACAACCAAATTGAGCGCCGGACAACCAAAAATGATACTACAGTTGTCCGGCGGACAACCATAAAATCTAGAGCCAACAGTCACTTTTGATACGCCGCAATTCATGAAAACTGACACAGCTGATAAAATGTTAGATATTGGGACTCCTGAATATTTTCTTTCGTAAATTCCGCCAATAAAGTAAAATCGCAGTTCCAAGAACTCATCATAACCCACAAATAACTATCGCCCAATATAATCAATTTCCAGATTGTTTGCGCTAATAAAACAGATACAGGGAAAGCCCCTTTTGCTGACCAAACACCATAAAGTATTGGAGTCATCGTCTATGTCGAATAAGCCCCGTTTGCGAGCTGACATCCACTCGTCATATAATTGCTTCTCGCGTGTTTGAACTGCGTTTGTTTCAAATACGGACAACCAAAGTTTTGGCGACAACCAAATTGTAACCTGGTTGTCCGTGGGACAACCAAACTTTTTTCCCCCTTAATGGACACATGCAAAGCAAAAAAAGGGCACTCTGAAAGCAAGTTTGACAGCGGTTGATGGCCAAGCCGCAGGCAAAACAACAAATGAATCACTAGGTTTGGCACCACAGACTGCAAATGTTAACCCTTTGAACCCTGCATTATTAACCTGCAAATGGTAGCCTCCACCCTGAATTATTAGCATGAAATTATCATATATTAGCAAAGTTTATTTTTTTCTGGTTTGTTAATATTTCAAATTTTTTTTTTTTTATTGAATACAGATTCTTGTATTTTATATTTGAAAAAGGTTGTCTTTTTCTACACCTATATACCCCTTTTGCCTAACCATTGTTTTGACCCCCAATATCCAAAAACGTGACCCCTCCACCATCAGCGTGGTGTTTACTTTTTTTACAATTTTTGACAGGCCAGAACTTAGTGTGTGATGCACATATTGAATTGGCATCATCACAAACATATATAAGTCCCTAGCACAGACAACATAATTGCTTGTTATATGTATGTTCTTTTTATATAGTTTTGTATGTTCAAGCTCGGAGAACCGGCCCTTTGGGCTATATTGCTTCCTTGGAGACTGGTTTTTTAGTTTTCCTATTTGGATGAGGTGGCACATGTCTCAGCTTGGTGCTCACCTAGTTCAGCTCTGTTGGGTTTCAGCTGGTGCAGGAGAGATTTGTGGGTTGGTGTGGGGTTTCCACATCTCCCTCTTCATTCACAAATATACGATGCGCAGAACAATCATGATATTATATTTAACATAACCAGTCACTCTGTCAATCATGAGATTAACAACAAACCACTCTCTACATATAAACTAGTTGCATGGCAGACATTTAAAGCAGTTTTTGCAGATGCCATGCAAAAAATACTGCAGCACTAAAGATTTTTTAATTTAGCCTTATGGCAGCCATAACTCCAACATTGTTTGAAAGATGTTGCTAACATGTAGTTTTTGAATTTTTTAATCATAATTTTGTGATTTTATAGAATAAAGGTACTCCTCTTGTTGCGATGATTGAACAACCAAGAGGCGATGCCATATTTTAAGTGCAAGATGAGGGCCGGATGCCCGTGTTTCTATATACAAAAAATAATGGTTTTGCCGGTTTCAATTTTGTCATAAGCGACTACTGGTTACCCAAATCATACTTTATTCTCTCTTAAACACTTTAATTTTAAGTTAATCTTTGACCCAATTTCGCAGTCCTTAAGGTTATAGGCTGACTCAAGAGTTCAATATAATTTATTTTGTGGAGTAATTCAAAATAGTCATCTCATCTAGAACTACAGATAGTCACCTAAAAATGCTCATTTGTTCAAAGTTGAAAGATGAATTGGATTTCCGTTTTCATGCAGTAACACTTATACACAGCATATAGACCAAGAGGCAAGGGGCCTGAGAAAATGTGATCGTTTCAAGTGGCACTACAACTCCAAGTTTGATGCCATAGATCATGTTCATGTAGACCCCCTCCAGCATCACATCACCAGTTAGTTTAGTGGAGTAACTTGTGGTATCTACTTTTTCGCTACATCCTTTGTATACCAAACACTACTAAACGCCAAAAAATGCTCAAAATTAAGGGGTAGGGGTAGCATGAAAGGCAATTTCTCTTTCTATCAGAAGAGTATACTCATTATATGGTATAATTTTACACTTATCAATTCCCGTGACTTGTCAGATTATAGTGAATCCATTACTTTTTTAATGTCGTAAGATGTGACCTGTGGGGATACGGTCCATGCTCTTTTAGTACAAATTTCCACCTAATTTTTGCAGTAAAATCCCTTCAATAAGGAACGCTGTACTTTTGGAATTGACAGTGATGAAGATCAGTGACGTGATTAAGATTAAATTGACAGTGGATTCAGATGTCAATCTCAAAAGCAGGCCTGTACGCAGGGTGTGAGGTGGGGTTAACTTGTGTCCCGACCCCAATCCATAAACGGGCAAAAAGTCAAAAAATCTCTAGAAAATTTCTTAAGAAAGTCTACTTTTTGGTTATGAGATGGTTCAGAAGGTTTTTTAAAAATAACAATTTTTTAGTAATTTATAGGTCCACCCACTTAAAACTCCTGCGCACGACCTCTGCTAAAAACTTACATCACTCTCATTTCAGATAATTTAAAAAATCTCGAAATGCTCTAGACGATGACAGCATATTTGAGTTGCTTCTTGGTGTAGCACCTATATACCCAGACCGTCCAGTAATGGTTCCGTGCGTCTTCGCCAAGAGCTGAAACCCAAAATTCTCCATATTGGATCGAAAGTTAACAACCTCCACTTGATGTGCCTCAGCTGTGAAAATGACAAAACATACACCGTAAATATCGAGCAGAAGATTGGATCGATGATGCTGCACTGTGCGGCAGATCAATCACTGGTGAGGTAACGGGCGATGAAATTAATGACAATCAGCGCACCCTTGAAGGCCGAATTAAGCTTCCCACGGACAAAAACCGTCTATTCCCCGAGTATGGGGAACACGAGTAAACTTTTTATGGGACACATCGTTTTTTCCCTCCTGTGAAATTTTGGGGAACCTATAGCCTAAAATATTAGACCAAGTGATATCAACCATCAAATGATGCAGAATAGTTTGGGTGATATTGTGCCCTATTTCCCCGCTAAACCATGTAGGAGTGTATGATACTTGCGTGAAAGCTTGTACCCAATTTTTGTGTCAGTGTGAAGCACCTTGCTCCTGAACTACTGAGCCGAACAGGTGGTTACTTGGTACTCTGTGGGTTGTCGTGTATGTATGTGGCGCTCTTTCTGTCATTTTCTGCCAAAGGCTTGGGGCCAATTACAACCAAAATCAGGGGAACCACTCGCCAAAGGTTGATATGGCCCTGCGTACCATTTTTTGTACAATACCAGTGTGCAGTATGTATCGCACGGCTGTGCAAAAATGTTAATCCACTGTAACTCCTTTTGGACTAATACTTTTTACCCATTGCTCTATTCACCTTATTCTCGGTCAGAAAAACAACTGGCCCAAGACTCATTGAGGGTGTACACAGAGTGGATTGATGACCACAGTGACCTTGACCCATTTACAAACCCCGATGGCAGACGATACTAGCATTACAGGGAATGCTGTATTTTTAATTTTGAAAAATTTATTACTAGTATTTAGGTTGATTAAGTTGTTTAATGCCTTAAGTCTCATGGGTCAGTGAGCCGTTTTCAAATGCAACATCAAGGCCACTAATTAATTGTTTGGAATTCCATCAGCATTCCCAGGGAAAGGCAAGGATGCGTTTTCAGATTTATCAGTTAGAATGTCTGCATGATTCAGTAAGAGCATGAACTCCTGCGTATGTAATGCCAGATTTCCACCTTTGGTATAGGCCATACATATAGACCTTGGGAAACTTGTTCATACTCTGGAGTACCTCTGCCTTTTGTTCTTTTTTTTTTTTTTGACTGAATTTAGCAAGAGCTAAAATGTATCATAATAAGTAGTCTTGTTGTACACTCATAAAATTGGGTGTCTTGAATTCATGTAGATTGCAATGTCTGTAAGCAGTTTTATAACAATTTGAGTTATAATTGCATTAAAAAATCTTAAAAGTTACACATGCAAAGCGTTCGAAATAAACGGTGGTCCGTTCGACCAGGACAACCAAATTGGAGCGCCGGACAACCAAAAATGATCAAAACAGTTGTCGGCGGATCAACCATAAAATCTAGAGCTCAAACAGTCACTTTGATAAGCCGCAATTCTTAGAAAAACAACGACACAGCTGATAAAAATGTTAGATATGGGGACTGGCCTGTAATATGTTTTCTTGTTCAAAAGTCCGCCAATAAAGTATAATCGCAGTTCCAAGAAACTGTGATCCACAATATGGCCAATAATAATCAATCCAGTGTTTGAGCTAATAAAACAGGTACACCTTTAGGTATCTTGGGGTACACTTTCGTAACAAAACTGGATGTTATTGTGAATAGTTAAACTATGCCCACAATGCAAGGCATTTACAAAACAAATTCACCAATGGTCAAAGGGGTCCTGACAGTACTAGGGTAGAATTGTTGTGGTCAAATATCTTGTTGCCAAAGGGGAATTCATCTGATACTGTCGCTCCTACCCCAAATAACTGATATGGTTAAGGCGATCAATACAAGTTTTATAATTTTATTTGGGGTAGTAAGTTAGACAGAATTAGTAGAAATCAAATGCGCTTCTGTTACTAAGGGTGGTGCCAAGTATGAGTCAATTGAACCTTTTGCCCAAAGCCAATTAAGATACCTGGATTCGTAGATTGTTTAAATTACAGCAGTGATAATAAGATTGTTTTAAGTTGTTGAAAGTGAGTACACCTACCTGTAATTTTGACTATTTCTCTGATGTATACTGGAACAAGAGTATAAAGGGTAATGAACCTTCGGGAAAAGTGTTTGTATGCATGGAAAGATTTCTCAATATCGCTTGTACCACGGAATAGAAAAGAGGTTTTAAGTTCCAGTATTTGGCATAATGCCAAAAATTAAGGTGGGTGAAAAAAAAAACCAAGTCGGTCCTTTATAAAGATTGGTATAAACATGGTATTCTATATATCAATGTTTGTTAACCCTTGATGGTGATTTTTTATCTGTAAATGGGATTTATGAAAAATTTAATCTGAGAAACAATTTTCTGACTCTTTATGGCATAAAAAAGGCGATTGAAACAAACCATTTGCCTAATCTTTTAAATACAGCCCCAAAACAAAATCTCTTGCAATGGCATTTGGGGTTTATTTTGTCAACACCATCTTAAGGTGCAACCACAAAAGGGTGTAAACGTTTCTATAAGATTTTTAACAGAAAAGAAGGTTCAATATAAGTGTATTGAGAAAATGGAAACTTGCTTTTAGCACCACAATTTTCTAAATAGATGGCTTAAGATGGTTTTTTATGTTATGACAATTGGAGTGTACTGATGGAAAGTAAAACTGCGTTGTTACAGTTGCGGCTCCTAAACGGATTTTGGGTACAAATACTCTCTTAGTCAAAATTGGGAAGTTAAATAACCCTTTGTGCACCCTTTGTGGTGGGGATGACGAGAGTATAATCCCTTTGTTTTGGGACTGTAATTTACTCAGCAAGTTGGAATTGATTTTCATCAGTGGGTTCAGGTTAAACTAGAATGTCAATAGGTGATGAGTAAGGAGCTGGTATGTTTGGTAAGTACACTTACAAAGAATATGTATTCAATAATATTCCTTCTGGTCATCAAATTCTGTATTTATAAAAGAGATTAAAGGTGAGAGAACTTCTTTTAGATAATAGCGGAAAAATGAATCTGATAAATTTGTACACAAAGAAAGTGTATGTTTAACCACAAAATTTTAAAACCACACACTGTCAATACCAGATGGCATAACTGGAAAATTTACTTATTTGAAGAAATGTCTGAAATGTAATATTCCAAAATTGCCTGTGTTTTTAGGTAAAATGTTCAACCCCCCCATTATTAACAATTGTAAAACATTGCATGGTACGGTGGATGGAATAGATTATATAAAAAGTAAAATGTGAATAAAAAAAACAAAAATAAAACAGGTACAGGGAAAGCCCCTTTTGCTTGACCAAACATCACAACATAATCACTAGCACAGACAAACAGATGCTTGTACATGTATGTACTTTTTATGATAGTGGGTATGTTCAAGCTCGGAGAACCGGCCTTGGTGCTATATTGCTTCCTTGGAGCCGGTTTCAGTTTTCCTATGTTGGATGGGTGGCAACAGTTAAGCTTGTGCTCAAAATAGCGGTCACGCTCGGGGGGTTCAGCTGGTGCAGGGCGAGATTGTGGGTTGGTTTGGGGTTTCATATATCCCCTCTTCATTCACAGATAGACAAGGCGCAGAACCAATAATTAGATTTGGATATAACAATACCAGTCTACTCTGTCAATCATGAGATTACACCACTCTCTAAATATAAACTAGTGCATTTAAGACTATTTTAAAGCAGTTTTGCAGATGCCATGCAAGAAAATTATGAAATAAAGATTTTTTAGCATGATGGCACATAACCTTCAAAAATGGTTTTGAAAGATGAGTGCTAACAGGTAGTTTGAATTTTTTAATCATAATTTTTGGATTAGAGAATAAAGGTACTCTCTTTGCGTATGAATTGAAACCAAGGCGCGACATTATTTTAAGTGAAGGAATGAGGCCGGAGGCCGGGGTCATCCACAAAAAAATAAGGTTTTGCCGGGTTCAATTTCGTCATAAGAGATAGACTACTGGTTACCCAAATCATACCTTTATTCTTTTTTTTTTAAGTTTTGTCTTTTTTTAATATAATCTTTGACCCAATTTCGCAGTCCTTAAGGTTTATAGGCTGACTCAGAGCTATCGAAATATAATTATTTTGGGTAGTAATTAAAAACAGTCATTCTAGAACTAAAGATAGTCACCTAAAATGCTCATTTTCAAAGTTAAAGATTAATTGGATTCCGTTTTCGCAGTAAACACTTATACCAGACTAAAATTAGTGGCCATAGTATAACAAAAATTTCGGATTTTTTTTTTTTTTTAAAGTTGTGATTTTCTATATGAAGACTTAAATTTGAGCTTAGTTGTTGCAAACACACTGATTTGTATATGGACAAACATTTGTATATGCAAAAAACACAATTCTTTTGGAAATTGAGTGCGCCCTCGATAGGGAAATCTCTGAGTTGGCCTTTAAGTACAAGAATGGAACTCCACTACCCAGTGAGAGAAAAAAATCGAAACAGCCCATCGAAGCGAGAATATAAATGAGACGCGACATTGGCAGGCACGCGCAAATGTAGCAAAGCGCGTCACATCCAAAGAAACATCAATTCACGACGTGTACCAACCTGGGTCACAATATCAAATGAAACAGGCGTCAGCAATGAAATGTTTAAATTTTCAAAGCTGTTTAAAAAGTTGTGAGTTTCTATATGAAGGACTTAGATTGAGCTTAGTTGTTTCACACCATGATTTGATATGGACAAACATTATTGATATGCAAAAAACACAATTTGCTTGAAAGTGCGCCCCCCCCCTCATCAGGAAATCTCTGAGTTGGCATTTAAGTAACGAGGGACTGCCACTACCCAGTGAGAAAAAAAAAAATCGAACCACGCCATTGAAGCAAGTTTAAGTATAAATGAGACGCGACATTGGCAGGCACGCGCAAAGGTAGCAAAGCGCTTCCACCTCCAAATAATATCAATACACCGACTGTAGTCCGTTCATCACAATGGAGTTCACATGATCACCCAAATTGATGAAAACGAGGCGTCAGCAATGAAATTGTTTATATTTTCAAAGCTGTTTAAGAATATGTGTTTATTAAACTGATACACTATATCAAAATCTAGGGATTTTAGACCAACACTCTAAGTGTGGTGTGGAGCAGGTAATCCATGAATGGTATTCCTAGTTACGGACTCTTGAGAACCCCACTTGTGGATAAAGGGTCACTCTTAGACCAAACCTATGGCTAGGTATTAAGCATGACTATAAAACTATAAGACCTATGTAGTACATTTAAAGTTACAGGAGAGATTTTTTTAGGATACGGTTTGCTCTAAGATTTCACTGGATCAGTTGAGGACCACCTACCGAGAACGTTTCGAGGTTTATTGGACAAAAACAGGGGCAAAACAAAACAGCCAAACTTGTTTGAACTGCCTGCTATCGTAATCGTTCCCCATAGAAAACCATGGCTTTGACTTTCTGTCGTGCACGACAGAACTACTAAATCTTCTCTTATTACAAAAGACTAAAGTATTGGTTTATTGCATTCAGGTGTGATATAATACGTTGGTAAGCATTCCAAAATAGTAAAAAACCTGGGTTTGAGAAAAATTGGGGCACTTCTCCTGGAATCTCTGCATGTCTCTTAGGAGTGGAAACCTGTTACACAGTGGTCATCAAAAGTTAATTGAATCCACATATTTTGATTTTGTGAGGGCGGCTTTGGCCACCTTTAGCATGGTACAGTAAAAAAGAATCAATAATGTGTAATAAAAACGGAATCACTTGCAGCAACGACAGGTAGATTTGATCAAGATTTTAAGAAACTTCTTCAATGCAACAAGAAACTTTAAAGCAAGAAGGGCAAAGCATGACCTTTGCACATTTTAGAGTACAATACGTTACTGCAGTAAATATCTTTGGCAGTAAGATTCATTACCAAAATTATAGTAACATTTTTTCTTAAAATCATCAAGATTCAGTTTGGTGTCACCTAAAGGTCATCACATGCTGTTTCAGAGATTTTTGATATTGTACCTGAACATAGCAAATGCTAATGGCTAATCTTACAGTCGCAAATTCTTGCCTACCGTATGATTACTGCTTTGATGAAACCTTGGAATTTTTTTAAGTTACATAGACAGATCGCCCAAACAGTCTAAAATAGAGGGCCAGTATAACCCAATTTCCTGTGATTTATTCTCTGTTACACATGACTAGGCACTGAATAACTAAAAGTTGAAATATGCAACCCCCTTTCAAATCTCCTGGCTTCCTCAAAGAAATCTTTGCAGTCACAATTTCTTGCCTGTCATATGATTACTGCTTTGAGGAAACCCTGGAATTTGTTCTAAAATCCCCAAAACAGTCTAAAATAGATGGAGTAAGTATACCCAGTTTCCCAGTTAGTTAGGCATTCTTGATGCACATGACTAGGCATGCCAAAAGAATGTCTAAAGCTCCCCTCAATCGCATGGCTTTCTCAAGGGACGTTCCTCAAAATAAAAAACCTGCTACCATTGGAAAAACCATTGGCAGGCAGGCGGGTATACAAAGAAGTGTGTTAGAGCTCAAAATATCATGCCTTGCGCTTCAATAACAATGACTAAGAGGGGCTAGTGAATACGGAACAAATGACGATTATGGAATCTCACCCTTTTACATACTGACTGTTTCTTGAAAAAGAAAATATCTTCTTCACAAGATCAGTAGAAGGAATTTACAATGGGTTCAAAATTGGAAAGTATGGTACATGTTGTTATAGATCTTGAAAGTCAGATCTTCAAGTTAAGACAAAGAATCATGTATTATCCCACACCCTCATAATGAAAAAAAAATTCAGCATCATTTTCAAAAAGGATGCCTATCTCAGGTCAATTGACAGTACTCTGTGTAAAAAACAAAAATAACCCACGCATGCATGCTAGTATTCAGTAGTAATCTTGTGAAAAAAATTCTGGTTATTGCACGCATAACTGGAAGTGTTAGTTAGTTAAACCAAAAGTTTTTTTTAAATCTGGTTTTGTCCCCACAATGGGGGTGGCCGATTCACACCACACTCGGCAATACTGCTGTGTGAGGATTTATGGAGCAAAAAGATAATTGACCGGATGCCCTTCCTGACGTCAATCCGCAGTTTTTGGCAGTGGGCCCTGGCATTTGGTGGCATACCACGCCCACCTTGCAGGTGAGGCAGCATGTGCTGGTGGCCGCCCATTTAGCTCGCCAGAGCTGGCGCCCTTGTAGGGTAGATCTTTTTCATTTTACCAGGGTTAACCAGCTACCTCCTCATCAGCTTTCGTAAGGCCCCTAACATTTTGTTTTGCATAGACCAAGGGGATATTTCAAAGGAGACAGGTCTTCAGACACTAAGTATTTTGACCATTCCAGTAAAATTGGGCGGCTTTGCCGATGAGCCTATTTAAAAGATCGGGCCAGCTAGCTTAAGTTTGTGTGCATAGACACCATTGGAGGGTATACACCACTTCAAGTCTGAAGATTTCATTGCTGGGAAATGTCTAGTTATCCCGTCTTTAAATCTGTGAAAAATGGCTAGTTTTTTAGCAGGCAGCTGGTTGTCAAAAGACTGGGCGGACTGTTTTAATTATTGGCAGAGCACCCTTTTGAAAATGGAAATTGATGCACCAATTTAAAATTATGGAAAAGTGCTTGAAATAACAAAGGCACAAACCAAATGTAGATGCTAGATCTTTCATCTTTGAAGGCAAACAATTCGAGGACGGACTGCCGTTGCTACGAGATTGTACAGCTGACCAGTTGTGATAAAATTTGATCCCATTAAAAAAGGTTTGTCACCAGTAATTGTTTGGCACCTACACGACTAGTGAATTTCAAGAGTTAAATTGGGGAGGCCTTTGTTTTTTATTTTTTTTGGTTTTGGAACTTTGGATCGAGTGACCTTGTTGACAGGTTTGGATTGAATGGGGGCATCCATAGGATTTGTAGATTTTGTCTGAATTAATCCCGCTTTAAGAAAATATTGGTCACCATCACGTGCGGTTTACCTGTTAAAAACGCAACACACACAAAATGCTTTATCATCTCTACCATGATCAGGTCAGAAGTACTTCTTGCTTTTGAGTACTTGGTTTGTGCCACAAAGGTTCGACGAAAAGGCTTCTTTATTTATCCGTCGTAACCACTGTAGAAAAGTATGGGCTTACACCAAGTAATCGTGGTTGAAAATTGTGTGGATTGGAATATCAAAGTTGGCATGAATGAAAACGCAGAAGAGGCAGCTGGGTTGACCTTTAAAGCAGCACTGGCACATTTCCACAAAAATATGGGGGGGGGGGGGGGGAAAAATTTCTTCAATGCCTCCAAATGATAGTCTAGGCCATTTGAGATTAGAGATCATGATTTTACCACATAAAATAACACACTCAAAAAAGATAGGGACATTAATAAGGGTGGTTAAAGGAATCCAGGTAATTTTGTAGGTTAACTTTAAGTTTTCCATAACTTAATCAACAAATGTGTATATTACATGAATATCATAGACTCGTATCATTGATATTAAAACCACAAAGCGTCCACAAAAACCGGGGTGCTTGCCTTGGGAAAACATGCACCATGGCGTGTGTTTCTTGTGTTAAACGCCATTTTGGTCGTCTGCTGAAATTAATGTGCGGCGACATTAATTATAAAATCATTTTGTTACCAATAAGGATGCTGATTTGGTCTTAATCCGTTCAGGTTGAAGGCTAATGTATATAAAAGCGTACAACCATGACAAAAATATTGAGTTTGAAAAATATTGAGGGCGCACTAGTTTTCAAATTTTGGGCCAGTGTGTCTCTTTAAATACTAATCAGTACTAAACAGACTGTGTGCTAAAAGGAAAAGGATAGCAGCATAGATTACAGCACACAAACTAATGTATTGCAAAGGTGTGTGCTACACAGGCATGGCATAGATGGGCAGGGGGTGTAACTTCAAGAAATTCTCTTGACAAAGCCTTCCATCTTGCTGGCCGTAGTCCTGCTTTTAATAACAAAAAGGTAAAGGGCGAACCCTGTGTACACAGAAAACAGAGCTGGCCCATCTCTCTTTCAAAGCAATTGGGCCAGATTCCACCAGATGATTGTACTGTAGGTGGGATCGCTTACACCTCCTATAGGCACCGGCCCGTAACCAGAAGTTGTTTTCAAAAGAGGACCTTTTTCCCTAAATTGCACCTCCCCAAAGTGGGGGGGGGCGAATTGCCAAAGCTGACCTTTTTTACCGAAAATTTTAAACACTTTTTTCGACAAAATACCAGAAAAAAACACTAATTTTTAAACAATTAAAAATATTAAAAAAAAATCAAGTATTTTTGCCCTTTTAGCCATTTTTAGGGGGCTATTTGAAATTGGGCGGCATCTAGCCCCATCGGCCCCCACTGGGTACGGGCCTACCTATAGGTCTGCAGTGTAAAGCTGGAATGATACTACTTAAGGGATGGAATGGCTGAAGCGAGGACGATGTACGATTTTATTCTCTGATTAGGAGGAAATCAAAACAGTGTCGGTTTAATGAAAGGCGATTTGTATATTATTTGCAACTTGAACAAGTACAATATGGTTTTGAGTGGGAAAAAAAGATGATTGCAATCACATGGCAACTTCAGAATCAACACAAGACCAAAAACATGATTAAAGGCTCCTGTGTGACAATTCCAAGTAGTTAATAAGACATGGTTCTCAGATTCGACTTGGGTTTACTTGCCACAAAAGTGTAAAAATGTGAAGATGCTAATAAAACAATGAACAACAAAACAGTTTTACACGGGTTAAAATTGTATGTAAGATTAGGAATCCAAATCTGAAGTAAAAAATGCAAAAAATGTTCATGCGTTCCAAGATAAGCATTTTTCGGTGTATTGCGCAATGCCAAGACCCATAGGAAAACCTATGGTATTTTGATGAATCGAAAAATTGATCTATGCTGTGCAAAACAAAAAAATTACTCACTTTATAAATATTTTGCAGTTTGACCAAAAAGCTAAATTTTATATTCTTGTGGGAATATAATTTGGGCATAATCGATTAATTTTCAACAATCGTCACCCTCTTTGTTTTTTTTTTGCGGGTTCTCCCGAAACGCCCAATTTAGGTAAAATTTGGATTCCGCAAATTGAAAAAAAACATTTCTCAAATTTTAGACAGGGTTTAAATAAAAGGTAATTCCGGAACTATTGTAGGGAGTGCTGGGGCATTACTCGATTTAAATTTCAAGCCTTATGCTCTTTGTTTCCTTTCCTTCCAATTTATTGAAACAACAATATTTTTTTCAACGCACTGGAAAAAATCAAGGGGGATATGGAACACATTTTGTATTTTTTGATTATTTCTTACCTGAAATGAACAAAGTTAGGTATCATTTGAACCGCTCATAATTCGCCTCTAACTGCCCGGTAAATCATCACTGGGGAACCTTCCTGCAGAGATGGTGATTGTGCACAAGTTAAATTTTTGTTCGAAAGTGCTAAATTTGAATGTCGTTTGTCACGGGGCCTGTCACATTGAATGGTTATGTGTGTGTGAAAATTATGAATAATTTATAAAAACAAATACTTGAATCCAATAAGTGAGCCCTTTAATTGATAATGTAAATGATTAAGGGTCATATATCATGTATAATATGTAGCCTCTGTTTGTATTCAAAGTTGGTAGGTGAAAACTTTTGTCACACCGAAAAGTGCGATTTTACGAAATCAATATTTTGTAGCAAAATGGCGGTATGATACAGGGTTGTCGATTAAAAAAGTTTTTTTTTTTTTCATTTTAAAAATCTATGGACATTTGTACCCTAGAAATGGCATCTTAAAAATTAAAACATGGTAGATTTGAGCACTAAAAAATACCTCAGTCAAGTCTGAAACCATGTTAATAAGGCATTATATTGAAGGTAAAAAAAAGTGCCTTCCTGGGAAATAATTTGACTATCAACAGTTACAAGGGCTCAAAAGCCCGCCGAAATTTTTATTGTCAAAATTAGACAAATTTTTGCTGGGGCACTTCCCCCTTGTAACTCCAACAGGGGATCCCTGCATTTCCCTCGATACTTGATGGTTCGCACAGTAAACTGCGCACGCTGGCTTAAAGCGACTGCGTTTTTACACACGGCACTCAAAGATGGCACAGCTAGACGTGTGCATAAAAGCTGCATGACGGTTATGACATCCACTGCAGTGTACGAGGTTAGAGAAATGGACTTAGATATGTACTGGGCAAAAGCCACAGAAGTTTCAGCGCCTAATGTGGCAACTTACTGAAAAGGAATAAACTATGTTATGACTTCTTTTTTATTTATTTTATTTATTTATTATTAAACTTTCTTTAGGCAGGGTAGCCCCTTCAGTGACAACAGCACTGATTTCAAAAAAGGAGGGGCCCTGCAATATAAACATTGTACAGAATGAACTTATACAGGACATTAACATCAGATAAAAAAAAATACCAAACACAGAACAATAAGATAAGCAATGAGTTAGAAATGGAAGACTATAGGCATCTACAGTAGTAAAAAACTATAGCTTATGGGGATTTACAAAGTAGATGCTTTAAGGCTGAGATGATCATTGTATATAGTTACAGCGGATATCAGGAAGGAAGACTGTTCCATATTTGGTTGCTCTCCTAGGGAACGTACGTTTCCCTGCTTTGGTTCCAAGGTGGTTCATACAAACGTTTGTGGTTGACTTCTGGTCCTTAAATGAACTGAGTGCATAAAAGTGTACTGAGAGGAAAGGTAACCTGGGCAAGACCTTTGAAGCAATTTAAAAATATAAGGCAGTTAGCATATGATTACACAACCGATCATTAAGTTGTTCACTGCAGTGTACACATCAAGGTTTAACAGGAGTTCTAATTCAGCTGGATTAATAACATTATGCGAGTAATTGCTATTTTGAGAGAACTTGAAGTGTATCATAAGATCCTTCGTTACCAAGTTAGACCAGACAGGGCTGCAATAGTCAAAAATGTGGCATATGACAATTGAATTTGCAAGCATAACAAGAGTTCTTGGAATCTATATTTAAGTCGTTTATAACCACCACAACGTTAGAAACATGCAGACATTGATTGATATGATCACACCAGGACATCAGAGGATCAAAAATTACACCAAGATATTTAAACTGGTCAACCCCTTTTCATAAGTATATTAATACAGGGCAGAGAAACATTTTGCAAATTATTGAGAAACAGGAACATGTACCAAATACCATAACTTGTTTTCTTGGCATTCAAAGTGAGTTTGTTATCATCAAACCTTAGAAATTTTGATTAGTTGATTGAAGTTCAAATCAAGAGTGTGTGGGTTGTCTAAAGTACAAAGAAGTGTTGAATCATCAGCATACATAGTACACTTACAGTTAACACTATTTGAAAGATTATGGACAAAATGATTTAAAAAGAAGAGGCCAAGAAAGAGCCTTGGGGGAATTCCAATGTTGATATGGTTTGAAGTCAGGAAGAGTAGAATTAATGTTGACTGCTGAGTCGTACTGCGATAGGATCGAAACCATGGTAGTGAGTGCCAGGACCAGTAAATACCATTTGTGGAAAGTTATCAATGAGAAGAGAAGAGGAATGGTTAACAAGTCAAAGGCCTTTCTGAGGTCAGAAAAATTGCCACCTGTTGCACGACCCTCATCCATATATTTCAAAAACATAAAAAATTCTGTACATCAGCAAGAGTGTAAGCTGTGGATATTAGCACGCGGCAAACCTTGATTGGTATCAGAGAGCAGAGAAGGCCATTGTCAACAGGTACGAATACCAATTGATTGTGAAACAGCTCTGTCCATGATTTAGAAATAAGTGCAGAACGGGAAATTAGGTCGGATAGTTCCCCCAATAGGACTTGTCACAGTTTTAAATATGGGGTTTGTAACTTTGGCCTTTTTCCATTCTGCCGGAAAAACCGATGTAGTGTAGTAAGGGAAAGGTTGCAAATAAAAGCAAGAGAATTGCCTATATAAGGAGCAGCCAGCTTTAGAAGTTTTACAATGAAAGCATAAAATCCTGGAGGTTATTATTAGACATATCACAATTGCTTATAATATAAACAAAATTTGGAGAAACATACAGAAACTGAAAAAAATAGAATAAAATAGGATGAAAATTATTTTAGTGATGTTTTGCTATTGCATTATGAGCATCATCAAACTTATTGCAAGTGAAGAACCAATAGAAGTGAAAATAGTTATTAAAAGCATTACAGTATCTTAGCTGAGATTGTGAAACCATAAATCAGTCTTAACAGAATTGGAAGTAGTTGAGGGGCTTTGTTAGGTAACAGCTTTTGAGAGTAGACCATAATTTTTGAGTGTTATTGTTAACATTTTCAGCCAATAGAAGCGAATAGAATCTATTTTTAAGAAAGTGACTCATATGTGCTTTATTGCGATAAAATTTAGAAAAGGAACAAAGCACTATGTGGATTTTTTTACTGTGTCTTTGGCCCATTTTTATTATTGCTGCCATTACAAA